>JAHDVE020009977.1:0-213075 GCA_022606495.2 Halesus radiatus | reverse complement strand
GATAAAGAATCACTACCTTTAGGAAAGTACCACTGGTTAAACCATTGGTTAAAGAAAAAAAAATATTCGCTATTGTGCCTTTTTAAACTGACTTTGATTTTTTATGAGCCATCTTTGAGTCGCTATTTAAAACCTTTACACGACTGCAGCGCCCTCAATTTTGGTCTGCCTTTAAATGCCAGACTGTAAGTAGTTTATCAACAGGTATGATAATTATTGATTTTAAAAACGATCTGAAATCGCACATTTAATGATCTTTAATTAATACTTTATTTAATTATAAATAAAAATAAAATTTAATATTTATTACTTAATTTTCCATACTTAGTACTAGGAAAATGAGTAGCCTTGGAAAATCATTTTAACACCACCCTTGGGGGATTTTTCATAAAAATAGCGCTGAATAAACCATCCAAATGGCTACAACCTACAACGTCATTATGACGTAGAAAACGTTACTGGCTGGTAAGACGGCTGTCACCGACGTTAGTCGGCGTAATGTCGACAACGTCACATTCACATTCACGAACAAAAACGAACATGTCGTTTAGGCGGCAAATCAAAAACATCACCTTTAAAACAGTCATAGAAGATTTATTCGTCAACATTATAATAACATAAAAATTCTATTATTACCTTTTTAAATAAAAAAAAATAAACATTGTAAATACCACATTGTAGATGTTGGTTGAATAAATTTTGCTTCATCTGATGTTTTGCTATCTCATTTAGAAACATCAAGTGATGGGCCTTCATTGTCCTCCTGCTCTGTTACCTGTTTCATTATTCCTGGAACGGTTCAGGCAGACTTTATGTCTGATTTATATTATACGAGACCACAAGTACCAGGTTCTTGCAATTCGTTAATGATTTGTAATTTACAATGCGTTTTAGTGCATCAGTGAAACAATTGCCGCACGAGACACTCAGCAAGGAATCGTATTACAATAAAGACACTAATGTATTGAAATGTATTCAGGGTTGTCAACGTATTGTCAGAAAAGCTTCAATGGTATTAGTCACGCTAAAGATAATGTTTATGAAAGATGTGAACCAGGTAATGCAACATTTGGAATTTATTTTTTTTACATTTAAATGATCTTTTTAATAAATTAATAAAAACTATTTTTTTAAACCAGTAATTAATAAACACATATATACATGTTTCGAAACCAGTGGTTCCCTCGTCAGGATACAATGTATACTGAAAAAATAATAATATATAAGCATAGACATCGGCAATAATTTAAAAATAAATACAAAATAATATCTTTTGCAATATTTTTAGATGATTTATAATTTATAATAATTTTTTTATTAAAATTATTATAAAATTACGTAAGTTTTCATTTAATATCGAATTTCTGTTTTCTAATATAAATATGTACATTCATTATAATTTTATAATAATTTTGGTTTTATTAAAAAATTAATAAGAATTAATAAATGAATTAAAAAGTTTACTTTCTATTCACGATTATATAAAGTAGTGAATACAAAGTAATTTTTTAAATTAATTTATTAATAATGCCGCCACAAAGTGAGTATCAATCGTTTGAAGGAATTATAATAAGAATAACGTTGTTTCCACCACTGTTTTAAAATATAAATGTCAACATGTTTCGAAAGCGAAGCTTTTCTCATCAGGATACACAGTATTCTTAAAATAATGACAAGTAATTAACAAAGTAATTCTGATTAATTTATTAATTATGACGTCACAAAATAACCTCAAACGTGTTGAATAAAATTTTGTATTATTTGATAAAAATATTTTTTACATTTATACCCAATTATTTACCTCTCCCACAACTTATTGTAATTTTTTGTTAATGTTAATAAATTCTCTATGCTTATGTGATTTTTTTTTTCCACATACATTGTATCCCGATGATGGAATTATTGGTTTCGAAATACGTAAATATTTATTTATTAAAATAATTTTTAATATTTCATTTAAAATAATGCCGTAAAGTGAATTTGGATTTATTGAAGAAGTGATATTTTAAATGTTCATAGCCATTTGTTACGTGTGTCCGGTGCCAGTGGGACTATGGCATCTCCATTTGGCGCATGTTGAGAGACTGGAGGGTGCGAGGAAGAGAAGGAAACGGGGAAGAGGCAGGTTGGGAAGTACCTGACTATTCAGATCTGGTCATCAAATATGGTTAAAGTCAATTCAAGCAATTTTTCGATTCTAAATGGTGGTCTTTCACCAGGGCGATACTCACAGTATCTACCACTCTGTGACATGTGAAAAATGACTTTCCACACAAAATAGTTTCGTCGACGTGGATATTCCATACAAAAACATCTTTGTATTACTTGTTTCCAATACAAGAGTATTTCCTAAGCACCCAAATAAAGCGCTAAACGTCACTTTGCAAAATGTCTAAGTTTTGCAATGACGAAAATTCTAAAAGTGTAATATTTTAAATTCTACGAAATATATACTAAATCTTACGAAAAACAATGATAGCATTTTCGACCGGTTGACCTAAAATTCCAGTATGTATTTCGCATAAAACGGAATATTATAGAATTTCGAACCTTACAGTATAAGAACTTTTGTCATCTTTAACCCTATACATTTTCCTAACTACCCGTGTACATTTTTTAGATAAATCGCTAGTATTTCTTACATTAGCAGACTACAAAGTGTGTACTTTTGAGTGCTCCTCCTTAAGACGGACACACAAATTTCACAATGTTTTTAATTCGTCCCTTCACAGAACATTGTTTCCTTGTTTAACATGACAAAATTTCACCATTCACCATGCTTGTTAAACATAAACTAGATATATCCTTTCATCTCATAAACGTGTCTCCCATTTACGAAATACAAAAAAGGTTTGATTCGATTCGGTCAATCTGATCAATAAAGAATTCAAGAGTCATTCAACATCCGTTCATTTCTGTGTACCAAGTTAACTCATTTAGCTTGATCGTCTTTACCCCAAATCCAATCATTTATTCTAAGCCTAAGTGCATTGTGTTAATTCTTAAATTTTAGACTTATGGTATACAGTCAGCAGTGGCGTGCAGTTAATAAAGGTTGAAAAGCTGTGTCTGCCTTAAGATTTTATTTTTATTTTTTTATTAAATATAAATACATATAAAATATTTAATAGAACAGATATATCTTAATAGCTAATTACAAAAAGAGTACAAATTTATTTAACAAAAACTACCCAACTCAATAGAGAAATATTTCTCGTGTTTGGTAATGGTAAGTATAGAAATAAAAGTACATCAAGAATGTAATTTAGATAAAGTTTGTGTTATTGTACACGATAGTTACTACAAAATAATATTTTTATTTTTTATTAAAAAACCTTTGTAACTTTTTTCCATTTATTCATTTTCGACCGGACCGGTTTCACCCAATCACGGGTATAACCGTTCATATATAAAAGTTAATCTTAGCAAACAAGACGGAAATTACAGGGAAATAACAAAACTAGAAAGAACCATCTGTTCAAATAAAAGCTGACGAATTACTTTATATAATTTAAAAAAAAACCCATAGATTCAGTAAATAAGCACAATGTAATCCGTCTTCCAGAGGGTAATAAACCATCCCGAAAGTAGTTTTTAAAAACACAATAAGCAGTACCTTCAGCAATAAAATAAATTTCAAACAATAAAAACAATATTAGAAAAGCAGGGAACTCACTCCCAACATCCATGCTATATATACCATAGATTTAGTATTCATTGTACCAGTCTGAGGATGCCCGTGATAGGGTGAAACCCGTCCGGTCGAAAATAAATAAGTGGATAAAAGTTACAAAGGTTTTTTAATCAAAAAAAATCATTTTAATATGGAATTCCACCATGAATTGACAGTTTCAAAATTAGAAATACTACAAAATACATTATCTACAAAATAGAAGAGTAAAAGTACATGATAATAGAAATGAAACAATAATGTGCATACAAGATATAAACATTTCTTTTCTTCTTTTTCTTTAATTAAATAATAAATTTTAATTTGTTTTCATATATTCCTGATGATGACAGCATTGCTGTCGAAACATGTAGAGATATTTATGTATTTTTGTAAAGTGGTGTAAACAAAGTACATTTTTTTAATTGATTGAATAATACATCTAATATTCCTAGAAGATACTTTTTTTTAATTCCCATATATTATTCACAATTTAGAGTTTTGTAAAATTCAGGAAGGAATTAAAACTTGTAATTACTGTTGGAGTTATCTAATAATTGTTCGATTTGTGATTTGAAAGAATCGGAATTTTTTCTGGTTTGATTTTACACGGGAGGGCATTTGTGACGTAAACTTTTTTTTCAGGAATTGGTCGTTTTTTTTAAACACTTTAAATTATGTTACATGAAGATAATAATAAAAACGGCCAACAAAATTTTATGTATACCAATTACAATTAAAAAGACTGCAGTCTACCTACCCTGGGTGGCTTAGTCATAGAGCAATGCACGCCACTGACCATATGATTAAATATGGGTTTTGACTTATAACAAAGCGATTTCAGTTTATGGGATGGAATAAATGTAGCCTCTTTAGTAACATTACACACACATTAGTAATATGTTGGGACCCGAAAGTTTCGCGTTATTTTTCGATGAATTTAGCGTTGATATTTTGCCACAAAGGTGACAACTAATTTGTTTTTTTTTAGTCTTTTTTTATTACTTTTTAATTTTTGTTTTTTTTTTTCGTTGTTGAAAATCGATTAACAAATGCTTTCGACATGAAGTTAACTGCGTTCTTTTTTATCGCCATTCAAACTTGTCAAAATCATAGGCAAAGAAATATATATTTAGAAAGCGTCATATTACATTTTTATTTTTAAATACCAGAATATCGCGGGAAAAGTACAAATTTTCGCGTTATTTAGGCTGCTCTCTGTCGGTCCGGTGAGGAATGAACATTTCACTCGTTACTGCAGACACTGCACAGAAAAGTCAAGTTTGCTAAAGTAAGGTAACGGTTTGCAACGCAGTCCATTGTGGGACTGCGCAGTGTCTCCAGTAGCGAGTGAAATGTTCATTCCTCACTGGACCGTCAGAGAGCAGCCTTTCCCGAAAATTGAGAATTTCGCGATATTAGTCAGTTAGTTATCTAATAATTTAGTTATTTAATTTATCGGTTTAAACAACTATTCAATTTATTTGTTATCCACATATTGTATATAACCTTTAATAAATTATGGATGATTCCTATTCCTTTCCTACCTCCCATATAACAATCTATTGGCTCACTTAATATGGTTAGAAATCGGTATATGTAAATTTAAACCATTGCCCTAAGAAAATATTTTGCGTTTTGATCAAATCTTATCATTATTTTCGGTATTTTTTCCATATTTCGCCAACCCTGTTGCACTGTCTCTTAGCTTCACTCCCCAGTGTTAGTGTTCACAGCCTCCAGCCCGTGGACCTCGGCGCGCGGCGTCCGATCGTCCGGTTAATTCCGTATTTACGAGCCGGCGTGCCGCGCAATAACTTAGCGGGGTTCGCTCGGGGTTCGGACGGGGTTCGGGAATAGGGAACGGGAATGGAGACGCACCGCGTTCCCGATTCGCCACGAATCATAAACCCATTCCCTTTGGGATGCCTCCCGACCTTTATGAGCGGAGGGGTGAGGTGCCGGTGTCTCCTGCGATGTTCACTGAATCAAAGGCGATCGCAGATGCGTGGACATGATACCTTTCTCTTAGATCTTGGAATAAGACGCAGTAAAAATAAGCATGTATTGTCTGTATTGATACGCGATCGTCTCACAGTGAGACAAGCTTAGCAAAAACCATTGTTACAAAATGATAAAAACATTTTTTTAAATGTGAACGTGCCATGGTTCCATTACCTACCTCACTAGGTGAAACCTGTTCTGAGGTAGGCGATAGGATGTACAAAAATATATTTAAATGTGATGATATGACAGATTAGATACAAATATTTACATTTTTGGGCAACGGAATTTTAGGTACTTTGCGACAAGAATTTACAACATTCTTCCGGTTAGCATAAAAAAATCTGATTCACAAAAAATATTCAAAAACAATGTAAAAAATTGGATGAAAAGTAATGATAGGGCATTTACCGGTGCACTCACACAAATTCGAAATTATTGATTCAACGATTTACAAAGCGTATCTTAATATAAGTGTATATTCATAGATATTTTAAAACAATAAAATAATTTGCAAAATTACTGCCTCAACACAGGCTAGCCTAGTGAGGCGGGTTATGTGAAACTTCTACTGTAACTGTTATTATATTATTGTCTATTTTACTTTGTAAACCACTGTACACTTACATTATTATATAATATTTGTCTTTTAGTTATAGTTAAATTTAATTACAATAAATATATTATTATTGGCCTGTGTATGACCTAGGAGTCTGTAGGCTTTATAACAAAAAAAAAATTCCAAGACTCCATCCCACTACTCAGTATGGATAATTTATTATAACTTAGGCCAATCACATCTATAGACAGATATTATACAGGGCTATAGGTATTTATAGTTTGGAATTTAATTGTAGATATTAATCATTTTGAAACTACAAAATGTCATTACTATGGTAACACAAAGCTACTCACTGCGTCTTTAAAACATTTTCTTCACATTCAAATGTCTCCACGTATTCGCATTTTACATTTTGTTTCATAGAAACAACGCATATCACGTATCATTTTTTTTCTCTTTTCTAATTTATTATTTTGATTAGTTAAATTAATTTTATTTATTTTATTTATCTAACATCTAATGCATGATTATTTCGATAAATAAATTTCCGAAAGTCGAAAAACCATCGTTTAACATCTAAAACATGTAAAACGATGGCAGAGTCTTCTTTTTTGTCTACTTTTAAATGTCGCACTGTATCTGACATGTCACTTTAGATTAACAATGTTTATTAGATAATTGTATATAAAGTTTTGCACGCTGAGCACACGACATTGGAAACACTGCGCATTACGTGTTATTGGAGGTTAGTGGCGTGCATTGCTCTATGACCAAAGTTATGTAGTTTTTCGATGATTTTTAAAAATTCAACTGTCAAAAGTTTTCAAAATTTGGTTTAAAATATATACGTAATTGAAATCCTACGGCGTGTTATGTAGTAATAGGGAATACTTACTAACGATAGAAAGGGGAGTAGTTTAATAATACGCTCAAAATATTAATTTAAGATTATAGGTAATAATTTTCTTCAAAGATTTGTAAATTTCATTTTTACTCCACAGATGGGGACACCGTATCATTTTTCGAGTTTACTGTTAACCTGGCGGTTGTTTTGAAAACAAAAAAATTACAATTTATGAAAAGGTAAAACCTTTAGTAGAGAGTAACTATTATGTCCCTAATTTCAAAACGGACGTTTTATAATTGTGCAAATATTACTAGCAGCAATACCTACTATTTCACAGCTTTTAATTCAAGCAATATGGAGATGGAATGTGGGTTTGAGTTTTATATCCCACCAAAAAAGCAGACTGGAGAAGTCAAATGTATTTCCATAAGGATGCAACTGTAATTATAAATCTGTCAAATATAAACAAATTATCAAAACGATTGCGACATAAAAAAATATTCACAAATTTATGGAATAAATGCATTTTAACCAGACAAATGTGGCAGTTTTATAAAAATGTTCTTTATGGCTCGTTTTTCTTGGGGTAGGTATAGCTTTTCAGCCATCTTGGACTGCACGTCACTGGATGTACTATTTATTATAATTTTCTTCATAATTCTTTTTGTTCGTTTTAAAGATAGGAAAGCAAGTTTTATGATGGGCGGTACTGTACAGGGATTTGATGAGAATGTATCTCACTAATTGTGATTTGACGGTGAGAAGCGGATTGAGGTAGAAGGCGAAGATAATGTGTAATATAGATATACTCGTATTTATAGGCATTACAAGAACGGTACTCGCAAGTATATTGAATTTAAAGATATGAATGTCTGATAAGGTAAGTTTTTAGCTTAGACTGAAATTTTGTTGGGCTTGTTATGGATCTTAGTTCAGGGGGAACTTTATTCCAAGCCTTGGGACATGATAGTGAAAGCGCTCCAAACTTAGTGAAGGATGAATCTCACCTGGAGTAACGAATAACAGAATAATAGATTCAAATCTTCAAAACATCACCTATTAATAATTGTTGAGGATGTATGCAATAATCGTCTGTTTGTATTTGTATTCCGAGCAGTTAAACATATCTACCATGTCTGAATATGTATTTCCTTCTGCGTGGAGTCTAGGTAATAGAGAATTTTTGAATGACTCAGTCCTGAAATTATTATTACAATTAAAAAAAAATTGATTTAGTAGTTCTAGTTGGAATATTAAATTTAATTTAACTGACCATTTCAGGGCTTTCTATAAAACCATTAAGTTATCTATTGTGGAAATTAAGAGGAACGGCTGGGCGGCCTGTTTCACACAAAACTTATTTGAACTCAAAATACCCACCCAAACTGAAAGATTTAAAAAAAAATTAGATGTATAAATAGCAAATATATAGTACGGATTAGAAGTATTTTAATTATTTTTGTTTTAAATGTGAAATATACTCCATTAAAGAAATGGATTTTTCATGATTTTAGAGGTTACTTTCTAAATTATTTGGGGGTTAGCGGTATTTTTTTTTTAAATTGTCATATTTTTAAAAATTAACCATCGTAAATAAAAGCGTTTTTTTTAAATTATGTATGGCAAATTAGTATTTTTAATTTAAATTAAAGCCCATGGTGATGCTTATTTCAACATTATTTCTTTTAAATTTATATTTTAATAGTACACGCTGCAATTTTTTTTTAATTACCATTAACACACAAATGATAGATAAAGTTCTAAAATCGATTTCTTTAATGGCCTATATTTTAGAAAAGGAAAAAAAAAACTTCTAATCCGTGCGCACATATAAGCGATTCCATAATTGAATTATTGCATCAATCTCATATCATATAATATATATGATCTGATGCGTCAATGCAACGCACGAAACAAAATGAATTAATCAGTTTTCATTCTCTATGTAGGGTTGACAAAACACTGTGGTTTTCTCTTATTGCACAAGTAATAATAATTACTGTTTTTATCATTACCTGCTTGGTGGTTCAATAAAATACCTAAATTAAGAAAAACAGATTTTTTTATAGAGATAATTCCACGAGAAATGTGGAGCCGGTGTGAATTGACAAGGGAACAGGTAAATTATCCCGCAAAAGGGAAGTAATGCAAAATAATGTGTTTTTGGTTTGAAATTTTGACGGCCTAGAAATATCATAAATGATTTAATTAAATCCTGGAAGTAGAACACACCTTGGCCTTTCGTTTAACGGGCAATTTTTTGTAAGCGTCCTTTTATAAGCCTAGAAAAAAATAAAGTATCAGACCTAAAAAAAAAATTTAAAGTGCAAAATATTCTACTCACCAAACCTCTTTCCGATATTTTCGTATCGTTAATTATGGTAACTTAATATTTTTAATATATGACCGAATTTTTTTTTTTAATAATTATGCCTAAGCTTTAAAAAATAAAATAAAACAAGCATTTTCATGATGTTATTTTGCGTAAACCGAAACATGTGACCGATTTTCAGCGGGAATTTCAACCTTTTCGCCACCTGCATAAAGAGTGCGTGATTTCGTTCGAATTTTAGGAAGTATAAGCCTTAATAAAAGTTTATTTTTTTTTGTATTTCTTGGGGATTAACTATGTAACAAATTCTAGACATTTTGTTTGAAGAGTTTTAGTCACTACGAGTATGTACTTTGGTTACTTGAATTGATCACTTTGCTACCGGTTTCGAGACATTCGTGTCATTCACTAGCGTTCTTAAAACTAACAATAAATTCAATTAACAAAACTACATAATGATTAAAACTTTTCAAACAAAATGCTTAATAAAAGTATTTATATTATTAATTGTTTTTGTGTTTAATTCGTAGAACTCCATTTTTTTTTTAAATCTTATGTAAATCAACCAAAAAAGTATTTATGGCTACAAGCAGAGTGTCAATCAAACTGTCAGTATCGCCCTGGTGAAATGCCATTATTCAAAATCGAAACGTTTCTTGAAATGGCTTTAACCATGTTTGGTGACTAGATCTTAATAGCCAGGTATTTCTCCACCTTCCTTTTCCCCATCTCCTTACCCTACCCACAACTTTCAGCCTCACAACATACCCCAATTAGGGATGCCATAGTCTCACTGGCTCCAGACGATTGGGACTTTTGTGCGATACTAAAATAAAAAAAAATAAATGAATTTTTCAAATCGTTAAATCACACATTCAGGGATCATCTTTTTTGCATTTTTACAATGGTTTTATATTTTGTATAATATTTTTTTAATCGCACTGACATCTATCAGTGCTAAAAAATTGAAAACATGACTTTTTAGTTTTTTTTTGTTTTGGCAACCCTATCACTATGTGCGTGGTGTAAAATGTATAGTACAATATAGTAATAAGTATAATCTCTGAGGAATACCGCAGTGTTTGTGTTTACCGAGAATCAACTTCATAATCCACCGGTTCTCTCATCTTTTGCGTGAATATGCCGATAAGTCCTACCATTTAGCTCTAACCCATGTGTGGCTGAATTCTGAATGACTTTAGTATACTGCAATTCCTAGAACCAGAATGCTACGGATAAAGTGAATACAAGGAAATAGACTTTAATTAGGGGGTTTAAGATTTATAAGAATTTTCTTTGATGTGGTTGATTTTACTGGATTTCTGAGTATGATGCGGTTTTTATATCCGGACAGATTGGCGTTGTGGAAGAACGGATGTGAGATACAAATTGTTTTTGGTTTTAAAAAGTGAAAGCTGCGATATCTACTATGGGATTCTTATTTCTGAATCATAGAGAGAATCCGAAGGTTAACCTGTTAGTCGCTGCTGTATCGTATTTGAGATGTAGACAGTTATACCCAATGCTGTTGCAAATGTGATTCATGCGGTTTCTCAGTCGGAAATGTCAGAATTCTTGAGTTAACATTAGTTACAGCTTCATTAAAATTAACTTCTAGATCACTTCTTCTCTCAAATCGGCGTACCTCGTATTTAGCAAATTCCCAGGAGAGCTAAAAACTGTTTTTTGCCGGATTATTATATATTTTAATACATGTTTCGCTAACAGGCTTTCAATAATTTCATTGACGGCCTCAACGGTCGAGGGGTAAGGCTCTCGACTACGAATCCGATGGTCGCGGGTTCAAGTAATTTTTATTTAATTAATTGTGTTGTTTCACAATTAATTCATTTAAAAATAATATATAGTATATTTGAGCACGTTCCAGAGTGGAAGATACGCTCTGGTGAAAGACCACCATTCAGAATTGAAACGTTGTTTGAAATGGCTTTTTGCCGTGTTTGGTGACCAGATCTGAATGGCCAGGTATTTCCCCTTTTCCCCACCTTCCTCTCCCCCCTCTCCTTCCCCTCCCCAATACCTTCAGCCTCACATTACCCAATTGGGAATGCCATAGTCTCACTGGCTCCAGACGGTTGGGGAGCAGTTTGGGACTCTTGTGCGGTATTCATATAAAACATTTTTTAAAAAGTATTTTTATTTACTACATTGGCGAAACATATTATAAAAAAAACTGTTTTTTAGCTCTCCCGGAAATTTGCTAAAAATGAGATGCCTGTTTGTGATGTAGGCGACAATATTTAAAATCGAAGACCAAAGTGGTAATATTTTTAGACTCTGATAATAAAAATGATGATAATAGTAATACGATAATTTATACAGCAACGTTTTTGTGAAAAATCACCCCAAGAGCGCTGTAGAAATAATGATTGCTAGGGTTGATTTTATTATGTACAAGCAGATACAGAAACATACTTAGCTGACAGGTAACTCCAACTTCAAACGTCATATTAGAAAGTTTTAGCCTCTGAAAATATGATTTTCCACACACAGGACACAATATCAGAAAATACTGCACATAGCATGATTTTGCAATTACTGTTTTATTACAAATTATAATGTCGCGGACTATGAAAAGTTTCAGACTTTTCTGTAAATGACACACTGGTTATGATCCCCGACGACTAGTCAGGGAGTCGCGGGTTCGAATCCCGGCGTGCGCAAGTAAATTTGGAGAACAATATGGAGAAACTCTCAGAATTGCTCTGGCAAAAGACCACCATTCAAAATCGATACGTTGCTTGAAATGGTTTTAATCATTGTTAATGTAAAGATCTGAATAGGCAGATACTTACCACTTTCCCATCACATTCCCTTCCTCAAGTTAGTTCCTTCCTTCCTTAGTTCTGCGATAAGAACGCAGCAAATTCGTACTACAAGAATTGGATCTGGTCTACACTTTATGGCAATTCACCCTGAATCCTCATTTGGGCAAAGACATTATTTGTATCAGGCTCCACTTCTATTTAACAGCCTTCCAGATCACATTAAATCGTCAAATTCTTTGTGTACATTTAAAAAGAATGTTAAATTATGTTTGCCATCCGAAGATATCCAACATGTTCTTTCATCTTTATCCTTTTAAATTGTGGCATAATTTTTTGAATATGTATATTTTTTCATCCTTTTCCTTTTATAATGTATTTTTTTCTCTTTCTTTCTTCTTTCCCTTTTAAAATAATAGTTTTATTATATTTTTTCTTGCAATTAAATTTCAATGTATACCATGGTCACCCTACATGTTTACTACATTATAATGCAATGAATTGGCTGGAATTAGATTAATAGGTGCCATGTTGGTAACCAATTCATAGAAACGTTAATGTAACAATATCGTTCTCTATATTCTGTGTGCTATTTTTCTTATTTTGTAAAATTATTAACCTCAACACAGGCTTGTCCTAGTGAGGTTAAAAATTCTAACGTTCTAAAAAAATACAACGTAAAGAAACAATAAATAAGTATATCACTTATGTCTGCAGGTATATATGTAATATACACCCGTGGGAACTTGGCGTGATTGCGCACCATTTGTATATAATAATAATCGCTGGTATCCGGACAAAGTTCAAAGGCTCTCACATACTATAGGTACTGTCCTATACTGTCCCATGCTGCACCGTAGGTAAAGTATTATATGTGCATACTGTACTATAATATCTAGAGACATCTCTCCGCTGAGCCAACAAGCCGTCCCGTGTAATACTGAGTCAACAGTCAGTTACAGGGCTTTCCATGGGAATGTGCCGGTCAGAGGTAAAAAACCTTTTTCTAACATTAAAACAAATACTAGTATGCGTGTAATAAAAATTATATGTAACCTTACCAAACGTAATCAGCTTAAGATATTGCTGTCCAATAAAAAAAAAATCATTTTCCACATTCCCTTAACCTTTACGTACCTGAAGATAAAATTGTGTTGTACGATTTGACGGGGGTCACTAGGGTCCCCCATAAAATATAAAAACGGCAATGACTCTTAATATTAATTTTGGCATTTCCAGTAAAACTGGGATATTTTTTACTACCGTTTTAATCGAAAATCGTCTATCTTGTGTCAGCAGTCAATCATCAAATAATGCAAAACGTTAAAAGAGAACAGAAAACGAGCCTGACTCAAATACATTATTGTAGTCTTTTCAAGTAAAATTCTCATTTTACGACCGTACTCGCGGATTGTTTGCAGGGTGATTTTTTTTTTAAGTATTGGGGATACGAACGGGTTAGTCGCGCATCGTGTGGGAGGGGGTAATTTCGTAGGAATTATTTAATATCATAAAAAATAGTAATATAATTACCTTCTTTAAATGCAGATCGATTAACGAAGAGTTTTTTATTATGGGATCACCTAAATTATAGAATATGTGATGTAAACAACAGCTTAAATATCGCAAAAAACTCTCGTTTGGGGTAAGTGTATTACCCCTTTTCTATTTTCTTATTACGGGGTTGCTAAATATCTATAGCTTTTTTTGTTCTTCTTTTTATTTTTATAGAAAGACATTCCCGGGTTATCAATAACGTTACAATATTAAATTTCCTCCAACTGCGAGCATTATATCCCTCGAGGAGATTTTATTGCAAAAGGGTTGGTATTCACTTTGTGTTGTCATTATTGATAAATTAATTTTAAAATATACTTAGTATTCACCACATGTATGGCAGTGAGGCATGGAACTGGCAGAGGAAGGATGAAAGTAGACTGAATGCTGTAGAAATGAGATCTCTGAGACGAATGTGTGGTAAAACCATGTATGATAGAGTGAAAAATGTTGAGATTCGTAAAGAATGGAAGGCTGATGTAAGCGTAGTGAGCAAGATTAAGAAGGGGACGCTTAGATGGTTTGGCCATGTAGAGCGCATGAATGAAGAAAGGAGTGTACGGAGAATATATGACGCTAATGTGAATGGAAGATGGACGTCCAAGGAAGACGTGGCATGATCAAGTGAATCAAATACTGGAGTCGGGCCATGTCGGAAGTCGGAATAACAGAAGAGAATGTATGAGACGTTGTATGAAAGTGAATGAAGCAAGAAGTGTATGCCAAGATCGAGTTGAGTTCAAGCACTTCAACAAGGTTGAAAAGCTGTGCCTACACTAATAAAAATGAAACAATAAAAATAACAATAACCGGTCAGTGGCTGAGTTGGCATCGTGTTTGGGTCTCACCCAGGCATCGTAAGTTCAATTCCTCGGCTGGCTAAGTCCTCCATTAGGACACAAGCAACATCTATTTGTATATTTGTAATATTTGTCTTTCTTTTTAAAAAAAACGAAGAAACCTTAAAAAGAAATAATTGAAAATACATAATAGAGACAATTTCTAATGAAAATGTAGTTTTTACATGAATTTAGCAAGGCCCATTTATTCAGTTGGCCATAACAATCAGCGAAAGATGATAATAAAGTAGTCATTTACAAATTAATATTCAATGCAAAATTCATACCCGAACTTGAAAAACTACTCACAGCCAGCCTTTGATCATAGAGCAATGAACGCCGCTGCTGTCGCCTAACCCAACCAAGTCGCTCATAGACACTTCAAAGCCAACCTAACTGAAAACCAGTGTGAATTTCCCCTTTAAAACATTTTTTTTATTAAGTTACCTTTTGAATTCTGTACAGTAACTAGTAACTTATCTGTAGAACAGATAATCTGTGTTTATTTAGAAATATTGAAAAAAACTCTCGATCGGAGAGCTCTGGGGTCAATGAAATTAGCACTTCTTTTTTCTCTCTCTCTGAAATACTCTTTTTTTCATCGATTTGTACACAGCAAAAGTTTAAAAAAATCCCGTGTCGAGAATCCGAGACGGGATTTTCAAGTCAAGAGACGAGCAACGCAAAAACCCCAAAATACAGGTTTCGTCGTTGTAGAAATGTCGTCTTTTAGAGAAATTCTGCTAGAAATAAAACGAATTTACTATCTCACCGTTTCCACACAGAGGTAGGCAGAGTGGGTAGACCTCCAGACAACTCTATTTTTGCTTTTTTCACATTCATGCATACTCTTCCGTTACTATGGCTTTTTCGGTTCCATGAAAATTCAACACACGTATGAATCAGTCAACTTTTAAAAGTGATGGTGAAGTTTTTTAAATACGGAAAAAAAACTGTCCTGAAAATCCAATCTAACCTAACATAATTGATAAGTTAAAAAAACAAATAGATTTAATTTTAATTTAAAGGGAGATTAATTATATAAGGTTAGTTTGGGTTTTCGGGTAAGATTTATTTTCGTACTTTAAATGATTTTATATCACTTTTAAAAAGTGTGCCGAGTCATATGTGTGTCGAATTATCCTGTCGCCTTTTGACATCAGAATAAATATCTAAAAAAATATATATTTATTGTAAATAATTTGTGTTCTCTGAAATGCAAACAATGCGAGTAAAAAAAGTTAGCGCCGGGATTCGAACCCATGTTTGCTCGTTTAGGGATAGCCATTCCTCTAACTATACCACAATATCCACTTAGGCCACGATTTTCGGGTACGCCAGGTGTGCCCGGGTGCTCTGGGTGTCCGCCGTAACGGGCCTGCATGCGGGACGCCGGGATCACCTGGGACAATAATGCGAGAATTTCGTCTTTTTATACAGCGTGAGACGAAATTTATTTACTTTCTTTAATTCTTTACTTGCGGTATTGAGGACATTGAAACATAACTCACTAGATGGTCCCCACGCTATTAAAATACCGGCTCAATATTTTGAATAAACTATTAACAAATCTTAAATGAAGTATGAAGCAAAAAAGATACATAAAATATAAACGTTTGCATATGGGAATCGAATCCAGGACCTATGTCTTGCCGGGACAAAACTCTACCACTGAGCTAATGAGATCTAATTATTTTTATCCGTCATTTATATCGATATCATATTTAAATTTTTTAAGAATTATTAATAATATCCTCAATTATTTGCTATCTTTGTGTGATTGCAAAGTTCTACCCGAACATATTTGCAAGCTATATGATGTCTCGGATATGTCTAAACAAATTAAACAAACAAAATGTATTTAACATTTAACGCCTCGTTAATATTAGAACTAAAGAAGCTTATTAAAGAATAAATATGAACAAGAAATAACTTGTATAATATAATAAAAACAGTAATTATTGAATGAAACACTAGTATATATTGATTGACTTGGCGGGTTTGCGATAAGCCGACGTAGCTCAACGGTAGAGCATCTGACCGGCAATCAGAAGGGTGCAGGTTCGAGTCCTGTCGGCGACATTTATCTTTTCTCGGAAAGGTTTTTTTCAATTTGGATGAGTGTTTCAGGCTAATAATAATTGTTTATAAAAATAATTGTTACCCTTTGCGCTATGCACAAAAATCTTGTCTTAAAAACTTTAGTTTATCAATTAATAAGAAATAACTTTTTTATGTGACACCACTTAACAAGAACGCCCCATGTATATACTCTGCACCGATAGAGGAACTATATCTCCACCCGGCAGGGCAACAAGTTGAGGCGGGTCAAGGAAGGCATTTGTTAATAAAGAGGTCCGATTTATCTCTACTACGAAACGGTTTATATAAATGAAATCCAAAATGATGTTTAGGATAAATTGAATCTTTCCTACAGCTGCGCTTGATTCGAATTGAAATAAAATTGTTGATTACGTTATAAAAAAAATATTTTTTTCGTTGGAAAATTATAAACGTAGATAAGAAACAAGTTTAAAAAAATTTTTGCTTTATACCTAAGATTATTTTTTTGTTTCCTACAAAATTATTCAAAATATTAAAAAAAAATTATTTAATAACGATTTTTTCGCTTACATCAAATATTTCTAGAAATTCGCTTCTCCGAAAATACAAATATATTTATCTTATTTTTTGAACTTGAAAGATCGTTTCATTTTTAAAATTTCCATATTAACAGTGAGTAGATAGATACCAATTAAAAAAAATAATGTGAATACTGCACAAGAGTCCCAACTGCTCCCAACCGTCTGGAATCAGTGAGACCATACCATCCCCAATTTGGGATTTTACCATCCCAAAGTTGTGTGGCTGAAGTGAAGAGGGGAAGGAGAAGAGGAGGGAGGAAGGTGGGAAAATACCTGGCTATTCAGATATGGTCACCAAATAAGGCTAAAGCCATTTCCAGCAACGTTTCATTTCTGAATGGTGGTCTTTCACCAGGGCGATACTGAGACATCCTTCCACTCTGGAACGTGCGCAAATATACTATATATTATTTTTAATAAATTAACTGTGAAACAACACAAATAGTCGATCAAAATATTATCGTAATTATTTTTCTAGTAGTTACCAGGCGCCTCTACATTACTACCTTGTATGGTTTTGCCGGGAAGATACGACATTATACGTTTTTTAGTTTAAAGTTCACTTTGCATGCTTACCAGACCATAAGGTACGGACTAATTTCCGATGGCTAACTTCCACCAGGACCAACCAAATGATTCCATATCAACGCGTTGGAAGGGAATTGTTGAAAATATTTATTACCCATTTGTACGCGAACAAAGGAGACGGAAACGTTGCAATGGTGGAAGACGCATGAATGTAAAAGAAAACTGCATCATATGAAACTGCATCGAATCACTAGAAATTTTTAGGTTACTTCTGTTTTTTTAAACAATATTCTATTTGGAACGTAAATCTCGCAAACAGCACGCTTTGGCGATATGAAATTTGCACAACTGTCTCTTTTTCGGAATTTATAGACCAATGCAACTATTATTAGCACGAAGCAACATAATTTCCATTATGGTCCGTGTGAAGCTTTTAAATGTTCGTTTAAATCTGGAAAGATAGGACAACACGAATGTTATTTGGTTCACGTATTTCGATTGATCGATTAAACGAATTATATATATTTTTTAATAATATTGGTAAGATCCATTATTGCGTGCATTAATTTACAATTCTATGATTAAATTAAGGGAAATGCGACTCTAGCGCCAAAATAGCTTAATGGTAAAATAAAAAATGGATACAAAGCTCGATTGAAAGCTTTTATTGTACATACTTTCTAGTATATTACCAATTTTTGAAAGCATGTTTTTTTTTTACAAATTGGTGGCGCTATATCTCACCAAAGGAATGTTCACTTCACAAACAGCGGTCCGCGTTCGAAAAAATTTCTCGTACATTTTTTTTATCAGGCATAAAAGAAGTTTTCAGTTCTATCGGGAAGTGGGTACATACAAAAATTAAAAAAAAAAAGTAAAAATAGTGCAAGTTTAAAAAAAGGTTTCGTTAAAAATAATTCATAGCTAAAAAAATTAATAACAACACCGTAAATTCCGAACGTACTTCCTGAAATTATCTAATATAGAAGCGACAGTTAAAATTTCAATTGAATTGATTAACATCTTTATTATTAAGTTATGTTATATGTTCGATACACATGCGTGCACCAACTTAAGCATTAATATGATGTTTTCTTAATCTTCTGTCTTTCTGGCTGATTTTAAATACATCTTAACCTCTTTTGCAGCGTCATGCCAGTCAGAGATCAGTCCAAAAGCTGGATGCAGCGCTCACCAGCCTCCTCGCAGATATTATAATCTCGTTCATAGAATAACTATTTAATAAATTTCCCCTTTGGAAAAACTTATTGTATCTTATTTCTAAGTCTTGAAAGTACCATTTAAGCAAAATAAAAAATATATATATGTACATACAATATATAGGTATATAAATCCTAGAGTGGTACTACGCCTTAATGTTTATTGACAATATACTTCCTGATTCCTTTTTTTATTTATAAATGTCATTATTTTAACAAATCTTCATGTGAATTCGATAGCGGAGTCATAAATAAATACGAGTACACAATGAAAAATAATGTTTCAAACAAAATTTTGTGTTTCTATTTATGGTACTGACAATTCATAGCGGAATTTCAATTTAATGATTCCATTGTGTGATAGGGGGAAACCGGCCAGGCCAAAAATAAAAAAGTGTAAAAAAGAAATAAAATAATAATAATCCTGTTTTATTATCTTTGTTTTAATTGTATATTAAAGAAATAGGATATCCTCACTGGGATTTCACATGCTGGGGATTTAATTTACAAAATTTGAAATTAAATGATATTAAATTGATGAGAATGTTGAAAAAAAAGGTGAGGTATTTAAATGCAGTTGAGTGGTTTCAGTGTTAGTCAGTATTTGTTTCTAATATATATTTTTATTTATTTTAGATCTTCATATGTAACGTAAATAGGGTTTTTTATTTATTTATTATTGTTGTGATTTTCGATGGATTTTGTTGCAGAGTTTAGTACCATAGTACAAGCTTTTTTGTCCAAATTTTGTGTTTGCGGTTGCTTGTTAGATGTGTTTTTGACTCTGAGATCTAGTGTTTCTAATATGTGTTTTTGTTGTTTATTTTGTACGTACACAATACTACCGTATGTAAAGTACGGTAGTATTGTTTTAGAGTATAATTGTTTTATTGACATAATATTAACATTGTTGATGATTTCGTCACTGCTAGTTTTTACAGGTTCTTAAATTGTTTCAAAAAATCATTAAAAAATAGTAATACTTCACTAAATTCGTTTTCAATTAGTAAAAGCAGTTTCCACTAAAACGCATTGCATAAAATAAAGTAAAATCCACCAAGACTCTACAGAATACAACATCCAGTATCCACGATATTCTCAAGTACACCTAAGAAAGGGTACCCACCTACTAGTGCCTAGTCCCAGGCTGTTTGATTTTGAGATTGAGACGAGATGACACTAAGCCCCCGGGCAAACACTTGTTATATCGAGAGGTTTTTCTCTGCATAGGATCAACTTGTAGTCAAGATGCAAACATTGTTATCTCATCATTAGGAGAGGAGGAGAGAACTGATGCGGGATTCCTCCTACGTATTATTATATGACGAACGGTATAGCTAGATAATATATGTGAACGTCTAGAGAACCTACAAAGGAGTATTTACTTTCATCGGAAGATAAGACAAGTAGTATAAATATTAAATAGGGAAGAATCTAGACACGAGATGAGACATTGAAATGTTTCGCGCGCTGTGCAGAAAGCATTTATAAATAATGTCCCCACTGAGCTAATAAAGAAATTCATAGAGATGCCCTAACGCGCCAGGAGAAAAAACCAAAATAACAGGGGGCGAGGGGCAAGCTAGGCATGCCTCAATAATCGAATATTTAATTTTACGCCTTTTCAAATGTTTTATAATTTGCTTACCGCAGTCAAAATCACGCGACACACGTGAACGGTAGTGAACTAGGCTGGTGCCAAAATGGGTGTTACACGATTTTGGCAGTCTTCCAAATGGTACTCAGAGCAAGTCTATTAATTTAGATGTCAGTAGGTGCCACCTACCAAAAAAAAATTTGCGCAGTAAATATTTTGTTATTTTAGTTAGTTTGATCGATAGTAGCCCTACCACCCATAAATAATCATTATACGAGTACATGTATGGGAACGAACTAATTGGAATGGGTGATTGCTAAAGAAGACGGCAAACTACACATTTAGACGTAGGTGCCGCTGATAGATTCTTTGAAATCTATGTTATTTCTCTGAAAAAAAGAAATAGAAGGAATAGTGGACCTATCCAAAGTTATGACCACTATGTGGATACCGCACAAGAGTTTCAACTGCTCCCAACCGTCTGTAGTCAGTGAGACTGTGGCTTCCCAAATTGGGGAATGTTGATAGGCTGAAGGTAGTGGGGTGGGGAAGAGGAAGGTGGGGAAATACCTGGAAATTCAAATCTGGTTACCAAACTAAATCCATTTCAAGCTACGTTTCAATTCTGAATGGCGGTTTTTCATCAGGGCGACAATAAAACTATCTCCCACTCCACCACTGTTTTAATATATACATATCTACATAATTAAGAAGCAAAGCTTCCCTCGTCAGGATAAACAGTATGGTGTAAAAAAAGTTCTCCATATTAATTATATTAATAATGACGCCACAAAATAATTACACATCTTTCGTAGAGATTATAAATTAAGTTGGCAAATAATTAACACAAGTAAATTTCAAACGTTTTAACATTTTCAAAGGATTTTTCACAGAAACGGCGCTATACAAATCATCCAATTATTAATAAATTATCCAATGTGTGCACTGAACAGCATTAGCAAGCTATCCTCATCAGGCCATAGCTTTATTCGTACAATTAAAAATGAGCCAATGGTTTACATTCTAACAAATGGTACATCAATTCAAACAAGTGGTTCATCAATTTATGTGTTCTAGATTTCCCCAGTTTATGTTATCTGTCGTTAGATGAAATTGATAAAATTTAAAACGAATTTTTGTAGTTTTTGTTGTCTGACGACCATAATTCTTTTAGCGTTTTACGCATTTCTGTATTTATTTTGTTAAAATGAGATGACGATCTATTACTGGAGACCTGAAAATTTCGCGTTTGCGATAATGCGATTTTTTACGCGAAATTCTTAATTTTTATGGGAAAAAGGCGAATTTCGCCATTTTCACGCGAATAACGCGAAACTCCCAATGTTAGTGTAAATAACTGCAAATCTTCTATTTTTATGCGAAAAATGCGAATTTCGCCATATTAACGCGAATAAATCGAAATTCACAATTTTAGTGTAAATGACCGGAAAATTTCGCATTTTTTTCGCCATTTTCACTCGAAATTCACAATTTGAATGTAAATAACCGCAAAATCTTTGGTATTTTAAAATTAGAATATTATACGATCTAAATACTTCTTTGTCCACGATTTTGACAAGCTTGAATAGCCATAAAATAGAATGCCCACTTTATTCGATTTAAAACATATAAATAAAATTCTACAGAAAAATATTTAAAAGTAATAATAAAAAAAAAAAAAAATAAATAAAATAAAATAAAAAAAAAAAAAAAATAAATAAAAAAAAACTTTTTTGTAAAATAACTTCTATTTTCCAAAAATAACGCGATTTTTACCAAAATACCGCTAATTTCACCAAAAAAATTTCAGGTCCCTATCGATTAGTAGCCCTGGAAACACGTTCCATCCGCACCTGTGGTAAATTCGCCCTGCGTATTGCAAAGCTGTAAATTCAAACACTTCTCTCGTATGATAATTTATTGTTTGTTGTAAATGTCGTTATTTGCGAGATGAGCAATACCCGTGAATGGGAGGAAGGTATCCAAAAGATTATGAATATAATGGAATAGCGGGAGAAATGAGTTAATAAAATTGTATCTTTTGAAAGGTGTCGAAATTGTCTCTTTGCGGGGTATATTTATTTATTTTTATGTGCAGATGGTTTACAGGTAAATACGGTATAAGATAGTTCAAATAATATTACGTGTGCAATTAATATTATGTCATAGGAGTAATGGGTGGGTACTGTAAACAGTTATACTGTTTCGTGAACACCTTACTAGGATATACTAATCATTTAAGGTGAAACATAAAAAAAATTCCAATATTCAAATTCGCGATCATAGATGGCGTTAGTTTTTAATATTCAATCAAATAACACTTTTAGCACGTAATGCTTATACGGTATATATGAATTGGAATAAATTGTTATTGTATGTTTGAAGTTCAATTCCTTTACACACTGTTTGTGTTGGCGTTAAATTATATTTGTAAATTGTATTGTTTATTTAACAATGCAATTTACAATGCTTATTTATTTCTTACTATTTCCATTCTTTGGCAATACGTAGTTTGGAAAAAAGCTCCAAAATATTCAGTTTCGATGATTACAAAGCGTGATTTGTATTTAAGGATACGTTATATAATGTTCTAAATATTGTTTTTTTTTTTTTAGAAAAGAGTTGACGGTTTTAAAGTGCACGGTTCTTTGTTATATTTTAAACGTTTACTTACACTTGTAAGAGTGGCCGAGTTTTTCCGGTAGGTAATGACGAATAATTAGTAAGACATGGGTAAAAAAAAACAAATTTATATCGGTGTTATCCTGTCATAGAAAAAGCATAATTACTATGAATAAAATGAAGCGTTGCTAATAGTAAATGGAAAGAAAACAGCCCAGAGTAGATACTCTCACTATCTCCCTAGTGAAAGAACACCATTCAGAATCTAAACGATGCATGGAGTTTGGCGACTAGAACTGAATACCCAGATACCTACTTTCTAAGCTTCCTTATCTCGTTCCCTTCCTCTCTCCTTTTAGTTTCACAACATATTCCATCTGGGATGCAATAGTTATATTGTCTCCATACAGTTGGGAGCAGTTGGGACTCTTATGCGGTATTCCCCTTTAAAAAAATATGTGATTGTCTTTATTTTGAAAGTTAAAATAATTTATTTAAAAATACTTCTAATCCGTACTAGATATTTGCTATGCCATATATATCCTATTATAAAATTTTTGTGTACAGTGCCAGGGAACATTTCTCCCTCTTCCTGTGTCAATTGTGGTTAGAGGTGCCTAAATATGGAGATAATCTTCTCTACCCAGTGAGCGGGCTGCCTATTGCTACTGTAGGGCTTTTATTTGTTTTTTTATTTAAAAGAATTGTTAACTGTGTTTTATGTGCTAGCGGCACTTGCTGATAGCAATCTTATGTTTAAGCCCGCTCACTTAGGTAATGGGAAATAAAATATCATTTGGTTTAGGTGGGAATTATGGCGTGAAATCCAAAATTAAGTTTTGTATGTATATTTTGTTATAATATTTTGAAATTAATTAATAGATCAATCGAAATAGTGATTTCGCTGATAGCGTCACCACTTTTAAATATTGAGATGAATTGTTTATTGGCGAGTGTACACAAGAAATATGAAATGGAATAAAATGTTACTCTAGATATAATACTCAACTCCTCCAAGAAACTTTCATCATATACAGCATTTTTATCATATACAGCATTTTTATCATATACAGCATTTTTATCATATACAGCATTTTTATCATATACAGCATTTTTATCATATACAGCATTTTTATCATATATAGCATTTTTATAAGTTTCTTGGAGGACTGAAGCTTTAAATCTACAATAACATTTTATTGAATTTGTGTACACTCGCCAATAAACAATTCATCTCAATATTTAAAAGTGGCGACGCTATCAGTGAAATCACTATTTCAATTAATCTATACTACGAATCGGTTTACATTATGAAAATCAAAAAATACGATTTAGATAAATTGAACCTTTTCCTAGAAATTACCTGGATAAGAATTTTAATAAAATTGTTAATTACTTTGTAAAAAATAAAAGCGTAAACCACTAAAAAATCTCTTTTTGTTCATTTGAAAATTATGAACGTATATAAGAAACTACTACTGTATATCTAAGTTTATTTGCGAAGGATTCTTTTCTCTCTTTCAAAATTCTTCACAAAATAAATATAAACTGCTTTTACGCCTGCGACAAACATTTCTAGACTCCGCTTGCCAAGCGAATTCTATGTCCATTACCTGCATTCGTGGTGACATAAGACACTCAGTTTTAAGCAATGTTTTTGGCTAGTATATTCCTCTTAAGTGCAAAAAGCGTTTTTTTTTCTAAAGTATTTAAATTAGCGCCATGAGCGCTCATCGCGTTACGTTTAACCTTAAGTCTTCCACTAAGGGTAATGTTCTCCTTAAATTAGCGTTCGCTGAGTTATGATTGGTTCCAACAATAAATCCTTACAAAACACCGTCACCGGAAACACAGGTATCAACCTAAAGTACAAGGGCACAGAAGGCTGTATTCCTAAAGCCTTTTTTCACTTATCCCTATTCTCAAATTAGAGTCTTTATCCTAAAAGGATTTAGAATGTGAGAATTTCTATGTCCATAGAAATATACAAGTAGTAGGAGGTGTTAGTATTTAGTACCTTCCATACAACAGTCTCCTACTGTAAAGCGGTCTACACAAAGCAAATAACGATATAACAAATAAACAAAAACATAAATAAAATAACAATTTTTTAGACGTCTTTGTAGTGTTTAGTTCATGAATACCAACTGAAGAAAGATAAAATGATTTGACAAATGAATTTATTTGATCTTAGAACGTTTTTCATAAGTAATATGAAGACGTTATTGGGAAATCACATAGTGTCTAAATAAAATTTAAAAAAATGTACATTTCACCAAAGTCCCAATAACCTGGAGCTAATGGGACTATGGTATTCATAATTTAAGGTAGTTTTTTTTCAGTGAAGCTGAAGGAATTGGGGAGGGGAAGTAAATGAATCCGAAAGGCACGGTTTCGAATCCCGGCCTGTATAAGTAAATTAAATTTAAAAAATTGTTTTGTATCACGTTTATTTCATAAAAAATAATATACGCAGGGATTCAAAATTATGGACTCAATTTCGCACATTCTCCTCCGATACACGCGGTCGGATTGGGCTTTTTCCTTTACAGAGACCTCAAATTGATGCTTTCTAGTTGGAGGCCCAATGTTGAAATGGAGACAAAGGGTAGGCTGTACTACAGTTGCCGACGAGTTTTACAGAACTCACTAACACAGAAAACCTGTTGCTGCGTAGTAGCCATTTTACTCATAACTTACGTGAAATGGCTGATTGTCGGCGCGAGAACTCTAGCGGTTGTTTACGCAACTATGAGCGATATAGTGGTGGTATTCGAAACTTTCGAACCTCCTCTTTCAATTGATATGTAGATCATTAATATGTAACGTATAATTCATGAAATGCCTTACGAAAATGAGTCCATCATTTTCAATTACTCTGTATACTATACTAGCGGCAAGTTCCGGAGTGGTAGAAACTATCATTATAGTCCTGGTGAAAGATCACCATTTAGAATTGAAACGTTGCTTGAAATGGCTTTAGTCGTGTTTGGTGATCAGATCTGAATAGCCAGGTACTTCTCCACCTTTCTATCCCCCATCTACTTCCTCTCCCCATAACCTTCAGCCTTACAACATACCTCAACAGGGTAATTTCACAAACAACGGATATAGTTAGAAATCTGTTAAATATAAAATAAATATTTAAAGTTTATATTTCTGATTCTGATAATAGCACTAAAACGAGTAATTTTAAAATTTTATTACAAAATTACGGATTTAAAAAACGATCTAAAACCACACATTCCAAAAATGGTTCGAACTAGTTAAAACGTCATTGTGATGTACATAACGCTACTGGCTAAGACAGCTGTCACCGGCGTTGGTCGGCGTGACGTCAATAACGCCATATTCACGAAAAAAACGGAACAAGTCGTTTTGGCGGCTTATCAAGAATGGCGCATTCAAAATCATTATCATAAACATAATGCCTTCGTCAATTTAAAAAAAAATAATTGTAGGCATTGAAAAAAACTGTGAAAACACACCTAAGTTTCACTGGAGCCGGCTAGCAAGGAGCAGTTTTGAATCTTGCGCGGTAGTCATGTATAAAAAAATCGTTTTCCATGAAGATTGTGATGTACCTGACTACACTAATCTACAATGTAAAATTCTAAAATTGGACTAATTTCCAAAATAGATCAGGGCTGAATATTAAATAAATAAACACTGCGCGTAAAGGGCCGGCCGGCTTTTCAAAAAGGCCGCGGCGGCCTCTCAAAGCAAAAAGGAGCATACTATTATGTTGTTTTTTGTTACCAATATACCGACTGGCAACGGCTAACAGTCTGCAGGATAAAGGGACCAGACGCTAAGGACCTTACGGCTCTCAAATACTGTTTACAGGAAATTGAACTTTTGGTAAACAGTAGTAAAAATTTTAAGTATGCTCATGTTTATCTGGGAGATACGTAGTAGGAAACTGTTAAAAAAATGTTAGAATTTTTATTTTTGTATTTAGAATTTATTTACGTGGCAGGACTCAATTTTTTTTCTTCTATTGAAGTGTTGGATGGGATATGCTCATTTGATGCATGCGAAAATTCAAGGGATCAATGGATATTTGTTAAAGTTTCAAGAAGGAGTGCATTGTCTAGCAGAAGTAAAAAAAGATATGATGAATTCATTCATCATTTTTTTGACGGTGAAATTTTGTAATTTTTTTTGTATTTAACCATTTTTCGATAATCTATTTATCGTATCGTCCCGATGAGTGACCACCATTCAGATCTTCCTCTCTTGTCCCTCTCATTCCACTCCCTCACTTGCTTTGTGCCTCACAATATTCTCAATATCGGATACCGTAGTCACATAAACTCTTGATATTTGGACTATAAACAGTACAAATACAAAAACTACTAAAATGTCATCATTATGTCATTTTTGTAATACATAAGAACCTGGCTGAACAACCACAATTATAAATTGCCATCTCAACACAGGCGTTGCACTCGTACGATGGGCGATGCGTTAGCACTAATAACAAATGTTTATATCACATACCATATTGTGTTTTAAATAAATTTTATCAATAGATTTTATCATTATCGCCCTGGTGAAATACCGCCAGTCATTATCGAAATATTGCTTGAATTCGATGGTAAGAATGAATAACCAGGTACTTTCTCTCACTTCGTCATCTCCTTCCCTCCCTCACTCCTTCCAGCTTCACAATATACCCGAGTTGAGTGAGCCATAGTGCAACTGGCTCCGGACAGTTAAAAAAAATTTTAGGATGTGGTCCTCTTAATTTTTATTATAATAATATTTAAAACTTCTGAAATTAGTAATATTTTTTTTAATATTCTGAATAAATCAGTATCAATCATGCTAGAAATGACATTATTGTGTAACAATGGTACAACAAGAAAAGGTTAATAGGAAAATACAACAAAGTAGAAGTATACAAAGGTCATGGGGACCGTTTTATAACTTCCTGTGAGTGACGTTAAAAATGTCAACGGTCAACGCAGCATTGTCAAACAGTTTAGTCGATCTGTTGATTGGCGCGTTCTAACAAGCAGAAGTTTTCGCTTTCGGAGCATAAAAAAGTACGCGAGATCTCCCACGAACATACCTGTTAGAAACATATAAAATCACTGTTTTTAAGAGAGATGGATTAAATATACATTCAATAGATTAATTTTTAAAAATGTTTACCTAAGAATATTTTTCGGCGTACTTAAGGTGTAAAAATCAAGAATTTCTATTTAGAAAAAGATGGATATAGGAATGAATAATAATATATTTCTCCCATCTTATAAATAGGTAATGCATAAACCTCTTTTGCATTCTTACTATTTCGAGAATATGACCTACATTCTGATTTTGCTCTTTTTTTGCCCGTGTATATATATATTTAAAAGAGGCTCTTAGTATTATATTAACATTTAAAGCCTCGCTAATCGCGCACCGTCTAAATTGTTTACAAAGAAAAGATAATATGTTTTACAAGAGCAATAAAATCTGAAAGTACTATAGCCTGTGCCGTAAGAGGTGGTACTGTCGCATGTTTCCACTATTTTGACATCAATGATATTTGATTACACGCATAGCTTTGTCATATTATCATTTAAGAGTATTTGATATCATTCAGCAGAAGAATGGAATCGACAAAAGTATTGATAGATTTGTAAACCTTGATATCGTCAGTGAATAGGAGAGAGTTTGAGTGTTACATCATTATATCATATCACGGTTTGAGAACCACTGGCCAAGGTATCGACAGGTAACAAAAATCAGGTAGTTTGATATAATTTAGTTGGTAATGACCAACTTCGGTATCAAATTTCCATTTTAAAGGTGTTGAGAATCAGTAATATATGTGGACCCTTATGTTACCTTTTTCAGAAATATATTACAAGGTCCATGACGTTTTTGGGGCTCCGCGACATAATGAAGTTGTTGCCCGAATTATGTGATTTTTTTGGTTTTGAATTCCAATTTAATGACGGTGGATGGTGATGTCGTATACAATTTTTTAAGCGTTTAAAATATTTAATTTTGATTAAAAAACATTCTCGTTTTCGTATACCTAAAGAGGTTACTTTATTAGTAGGTATTAAGTCATTTTCAATCATTTTATTTTTTTGATAATTTAATATTTCAGTTCATGCCTTAGTGCATATGCGTAAACATTTTCTAGGGTGTAAGTATATTCAGGATGCATCAGGATGTACCCGACAAACTTAACCGGTGATTCCTGAGTTTATTTGGAGTAAAAAATGTAGATGGCGTGTTAGTCTACGGTGACTTTTTGTTTCACCTAAAAATATAAAATCCGTAGGTATTGGACAGTCAGCGTCGCAATGGAGGGTTGGGCGATTACTCATCTAAGTGACAAGTAAAGACATGAAAAAAAATTATCTGAAAAAATAAATTTAATCGAACAAAAATAAAAATTACCGGATACCACGTGCCGCAACATTTTTTCAAAATCCAAATAATCCCAGAAATCACTTGTTAAAGTTTGTCGGGTACGTCCTGATACATCCTGTATGTACACATTATTTTATTTTAATGGATTTTTCTTACGCGAAGTCGAATACCAAGTTTTAACTGTGCTGTATACAAGAAATGCGTCTGTGTGAGTACTGTATTCGAATCGATACCTACAATACTGAATTACGCTGCAATTGAACGCCACTGTGAATTGCAAGCCACATACCTTTTTAATAATAAATGTTTTAATTCGCTTCACCCCTTTGCTAATAATTTGCTGACACGTTAAAAAATCCTAAATGCCTTCTTCCGGCAATTTTAATTAAAAGTACAAATATTTCATTTCACCTTTCGACGCATTTTAAAATGCTCGCTAGCGTTTATCCGTAAGGCAACAGGTAAACCGTAGCGGGCGGTCTGGAATACCTTTTTAACCAATAAAAAGTTTAGTCATTAACGATGTTAAATATTAATAAACATCTCATAATAAAGGTACCCAAATATTTTCTACAACTGAGTCAGAACTGAGACAATCTTCATATGATAATAATAATAACTAGCAGATTAAAACCAGCTGCCGCGAGTTTTTGCTGCATTTTTGGCATCGCGCTCTCCGCGCTGAAAAAGCAGAACAGTTTTGAACACACGTAAAAGGACACAGTATATTCATTGTGGTCCGAATTGAATTGAAGACTCTTTTGCATATGAGGGGAAAAAACATTTTTCTATTCGCGTCCACACAGCGATTTACATAGGATTCTAGGATATTAATACTGTAAGATTGTATATTTTAAATCCATTATACATTAAAATCAGTGAGTTTAATACTTATAAGAACTACATATGTTGATACAAAGATTAAGATATAAAAAAATAATAATAATTAAAAATGGCAGTGGTGGAGATCAAGTCAATGAGGAGAGACGGTTTGAAAAATCAATACTATAATAGATATTGTTATTTTATGTTTGATACTTAAAACCCTTCAAGTCTACTATCATAATATGATATAAAGTGAGTTCTGGTGTTCTCTCTTTCTAAAACACATGTCTGACTTTAAGATAAAGTGAGATAGAACGGTTATTATGAGGACCGTCGTGTGGTTCCCAATACGGAACAACTATAATCGGAAGGTAGGTCATGTTGAAATTCGAACAAAATCATGCAATTAGGTGAAAATTTCGCGTGTTTCTATTCATGAAGCAAAAAAAACTTCGCAAAAATAATTTGTAACAATATTTTAAGTTAACACCCAAATTTAAAAATATTTCCTGTCTGTAAGAAATGTGATTTTCCACAATATTCAATAAATGCAAATTCAATAAAAAAATCGTTATTACAATATTTTTTATTACACTTTCGTTACTACACTTTAAAGTAATTTTTTTTTATTCTTATAAAAATCTCGAAAACGTAAAAAAAAGGATAATCTGTGTTCTTCTCACAGTATTTAATTAAATGTCTATAATATTTCTAGACGATCAATTTATTAACAACTAAAACACACCATTTTGCGTTATTTCGCATCGCATCGCCTCAAAAATAAAAACTAAAAATATAATTTGTATTTTTTTAATTTTAACGCTGCGAATTTTGAGCCTGCGGAATTTAGATCCAGAGCCAATGAGTTTAGCGTTCTGCCATGGAGGTTATCATATTTTTAACAGAAATAAGTGATTACGAAAAAACATTCCTCAAAGGTTTGTCGTCTTCACGAAGAAGCTCTAATGCTTGATTTACACGTAGCCAATAGTAGCAAGGACGGTCATAAGTGATAATTAAATCATTATCCTGAGAAAAATGATAATTGTCATTCAAACGTGCAATTAAAAAAAGTGATTTATTAAACTCTTGTATTTGTAATAAAACTTAATTGTGTGCGTGTTCAAACAGCGTGAAAATATCCCCCACCTAACTACAATTATGCACTCGCTATGTACTTAAGCATAAAAATAGAAAATATTCTAATCCAGTAATCTTAATTGCTACTTAACGGTAACTTACTGCTTACCAATGTCCAGGCGCGGACAGTGACTTGAAACTAACCAAACGATTTAGTTTCCACTTATCACTGTCCTTGTTACTGGCTGCGTATGACATAGTCATAACTCTTTGATTTAATATAAGAAAGAAACAGCAAATAATGTAAGTATTTGAAACTGCTGTACCTAAAACAGAAAAAATAAAAAGTAGTGCCATTTTCTCGCCCGGGGTTAGATGCTTTGTCACCACGCCACTGTATTAATCCATGAGCGCATGCGGGTACATTACAAGTACAAAATCGTACACTTTTCAGGTAACCTTTTTGTTTTCAAAAGAATGCATGTTATTTTTCATAGGATTTTTTCCCAAAACCCAATCCCATGGAATCGCAACGGATTAACAAAATTGAAAATTTCGTAATCCACTTATTCGCGCATGGGCGGATTTTTCCGATATACACACCTTTGAATTTCATGCAACTCTTGTTGATTCGGAGCTTGCCGATGAATGGAATTACTCGGACCGAAAAATGGTTTAAATTTTAAATACGAACGAGTAAAAAAACTCCCGTGGGGCACCGGGGGCAGGTAGGTACTCCACGTGGAGTTAGTTTACACGTGTAATCTAAGCGGGGATTAAAATGGCCCACACAAACTTAGGTACACGTTAAACAAGTATTTAGACTGTCCCAACCCAAAAGGTCGTAAGTGACAAGTGTAGGCGAATATGTGTATTAATGAAAATAAATTAACAAAATAATTTCATGTTTTATTAATACAATTTTAAAACTTTTTCCACCTTAACACTGGTAAAAAAAATTTCTTAACTTACGGTATATATAAAATTTTATTTTCTGTTGTTTTTTCGGTTTCATGTTTCATTTAGGTTATGTTAATATTATCTTCTTCAATGATTAAACATTCATTATTTATAATTTAAATATTCATTAATTCTCATTATTATTTTTTTCATTAATTGTTAAAACTAGGGCTAAGCCGGTCAATAAAACTGATGCATCTCTATATGTATAAATGATTTTTTGTCTGTCTGTCTGTCTTCGATTTTCTCGATAATTACTTGACCGGTTTCACTGAAAATAGCACAGTTTGTTCTTATAAGTGACGGGAAGGTTTAGCGATTAGTTTGAATGAAATCCAATATGAAAAACTGTTGTATAGAGTTGTAAAATTAGTATGAAAAACATTGAACCCGCCATATTGTATTGAGGTTACCCCATAGATATACCACACTGGTTAGCCGTACATTACACATTCAAAAGAAGAAGGTTTGTTTGGGTAGAATATTTACAAAATAGAAAACACTAGTAGGTAACTACGTTAGAACTTTTTTTATTTAGATACATGTTGAAAAAATAAATGTTTGGAATGGAATAAAATTTTCAAACAAATATTTCTTTGTTTCTTTTTTTAAAGATAGTAATTTTCATCACAAAACATCATTTTCGCTGTCAAATCAATTATGGCACTCAAGCAACATGCAAGAATTGACAATTTCATAACTTTATTAAAAAAAAAAACGAGCAAGGCCGGGTACACATCAGCTAGTATTAAATAATTTGCAAGCGCCAATAAGGACCTAACTTTGGAAGCGAAGAATAAAAATCGTAAATGTACACAAAAAAATATTGATAAGAAAATATGGTAATATTATACAATTCCGCTTCAGTAGAAAAATACATAATTCAGAAGAAAGAAATATACTGTTAGGTTCATAAAAATAAATAAAAAAATAATTGCACATGCGGATTTTCAAAATATTTCACTTTATTTTTTACTTTACGTAAATCGAAATACGTAAATATGTAAGGGGATCAACGCCATCTTTAATGTTGTTAGTATGATATGACATTTGTCGGAAGCGCCAACTGCAAAATCATCTTATTATTTAACCCAACCTAATAACCTAAGAACCTAAAAATCGTCTTATTATTTAACCCAACCTAATAACCTAAGAACCTAAACATCATCTTATTATTTAACCCAACCTAATAACCTAAGAACCTAAAAATCGTCTTATTATTTAACCCAACCTAATAACCTAAGAACCTAAACATCATCTTATTATTTAACCCAACCTAATAACCTAAGAACCTAAAAATCGTCTTATTATTTAACCCAACCTAATAACCTAAGAACCTAAAAATCGTCTTATTATTTAACCCAACCTAATAACCTAAGAACCTAAAATCATCTTATTATTTAACCCAACCTAATAACCTAAGAACCTAAAAAATCATCTTATTATTTAACCCAACCTAATAACCTAAGAACCTAAACATCATATTATTATTTAACCCAACCTAATAACCTAAGAACCTAAAAATCATATTATTATTTAACCCAACCTAATAACCTAAGAACCTAAAAATCGTCTTATTATTTAACCCAACCTAATAACCTAAGAACCTAAACATCATCTTATTATTTAACCCAACCTAATAACCTAAGAACCTAAACATCATCTTATTATTTAACCCAACCTAATAACCTAAAAATCGTCTTATTATCATACTAATAACATTAAAGATGGCGTCAATTTCCCTTACATATTTACGTATTTTGATTTACGTAAAGTAAAAAATAAAGTGAAGTATTTTGAAAATCCGCATGTGCAATTATTTTTTATTTATTTTTATTAACCTAACAGTATATTTATTTTTTCTAAATTATGTATTTTTCTACTGAAGCGGAATTGTGTAAAATTACCGAAAATATTTAGTAAACTGCAGATATGTCGTATTAAAAATAATTTTGCACAATTTAAAAATTATATTAATATTAATTATATTTGACATTATTAATGACATTTTCTCTGTAACTTCGATGTTCATGTACCTAGTTGAGCATTACACAATAAGTATTTTAATAAGATAATTTACAATCAAATATAAGATACGTTCACAGTTCACAGAAATAGAGATTATGCAATTCAACAAGCTATCAACACATCTCGCCGTTGCAGTTGTAAAGGTCGCAGGCATTTGCTAATGCCATTACGGAACAATAAAGCTTTGAGTAGAACCTAACCTTAGGCCTATTATTTAACTGAGAAGAAAAAGGCTCATTGATGAAGGTAGTGATTATCAAAAACTTTACTTAAATACCATAAAGGTACATAAATAAAGCAGTGGCGTACAGTCCATAAAGGCTGAAAAGCTGTGCATACCCTAAGAAAAATTAACTGTAAGAAGAAATTATATCCTAAATTTGAAAGGCGACAAATTTCTAATCAAAACGTAATTTTACCATGAATTTCGTAAGGATCTTGTAAAGAACTTGGCCATAATAATCAGCCGAATATGAAAATAAATTAAACTTATTCAAATATTCAATACACAATCAATACCCGAACTTGAAAAAATGCATACCTTTGATTATACACAAATGCGTGCCACTGAAATTAGATGTCAGAGTCGGATATTTTGTACCTAGAAAGAGTCAGGCATTCTATGCATATTCTAAATGATTTTTAAATTTGGGAGTGGCCAAATGCTCATTGCGCTGATGAAGTTTTATTTGCTTCGTCGCGTCGAAGATTTATTACGAATAATGTGCGTTAAAAAAAAAATATGTATGCACAACTTAAGACTTTTCCAAAATTTTTTACCTTCAAACAATTATTTTTTTAATTACCTCCTGATTCTAAAGTTTCCTCAAGACATCCTTTTATACTTAGTTGACAGAGTATTTTTATTTTTCTGTTAATTTGGTCAAGATTTTGGTATAAATTTTTGTTATATGTACAGTACCAACCTACTCCTTTGTTAGTCGTTCACTGCTAAAGGTGAAACTTATTGCAAACAGTAACAACTGTTTTACAGATTAAGCATTTTCCCAGTAAACATTATTGTAACAACATTAAGATTTTTATTGTTTTAACATTCTCCCAAAAGCGAAAAAAACTTCAAATGTAACAATCATTTTTAACATTCGCCAAAAGGCGAATATTCTTAAATAGCGAACCGTGAACAAATTCTATGTCTTTGTAGTGTCCTGAAGTGTCTATATTTAGTGCAGATGTGCTGAAGTGTCTATATTTGACATCAGAGCACATTTACCCAGAAAATGCTTGAAACGTTAGTTCGAAAGAGAGAAAGAAGCAGAAAACGGCTAAATCCGTTTTTTTTAAGTTTCTCCCGAAAGTCTTTATTATTTTATATATATAATAAAAACATAAAAAAAACATGTAACAAACTAAAACATAAATATTTCTCAAAAATCTTTTTCAAAAATATTTTCACAAAAATATATAAAAAAAAATAAAAACATAAACGACAACAATAAATCGTAGATAAAATAATATTTCCTTATTATCTAAAACAAAAAGCTTCTTTAAGCTAACGAAGTTTTCAATATATTTATTAATTGTTTAATTTTAATATAGTTTTTTATATATTTTTTTTTTAATTTCAGCTGGTAACATATTTAAACAGCTAGGAATCATGTGATCTAAAGTTTGTTGTCCATATTTGTTTGTATGCTTAGGAACCATTAATCCTTCATTAAAATGAGACAAGTATTTTAAGTGAGGTCTAGTCTATTTGTACTATATATAGGGTTATTAATGTGTTAAAATATAATTTTGTACCACAGAATTGATCTTGCTGAAAGAATTTTGAGACTGATAAAAGTATGGAATATTATGCCTTTGTTCGTATAAACTTTTATGAGCCAATAATTTAACCAGTTAATATTTGCATAATACTTGAAATGTAACAAACCGTTTTTGGTTATTTCGTCATTGGGCGATCAATCGCTTGCACTTCTTTAATTACACGGTTTACTTGCATTGCGGAGAACGAAATGCACAAATAGAAAAACGATCCGACTAACAATGGACTGAGAAGTTTAAGAGCTTCGATATTCAATGGTGCGACGGAATGTTTTGTAATGTGAGTTGCATTTAATTATTATTCAAATGCCAATAAGTATTTTATAATGTTATTGAATGGGAATAGGTATTAGGTATATTTCTTTACCCCAGGAGTTGAACGAAAACGAATTATGTCTTGAGGCATTTACGAGTATATAATGTGTGTCATATGATAATTTTCATATTTTTCAAAGCGCGTCAAAACGCCTCTAATCCATGGCCGGGCGGTTTTGAGGTTAGAATGTCAAATGTCAAAACAAGAATGAGCTTCACCGTACTTAATTTTATATTATATTCATATTAAATCAAAACTAAACATAAGTAATAAAATTATGTACCTACCTTTTAAGATACTATAACTCGAAGAATAATAATAGTAAATTAATAACAATTACTTTGTTTAAACCGCTGTTTTTAATATGTAAATATGTACATGCCTCAGGAGTAAAGCTCCCATCATCAGGATAAACAATATACCTACTAAAAATAATGATAAATATAGACAAATGATAAGTAAATATAACAAATTACAAGCATTAACATTTTTTTTAAAAGTAACGAAAGTTGGTAAGTATTTAATTAAAAATGTAAAAATAATTAGCCGGTCAGTGGCTGAGTTGGCATCGCATTTGGGTCTCAGCCAGGCGTTGTGAGTTCATTTCCTCGGCTGGCTAAGTCCTCCATTACGACACAAACAACATCTTCCGCTTTCTGTGATGGTAGTAGAAGATTTGAAAATATTGTCACGTTATTCGTAACCAGGGAATACTAGTCTTTCTTTTCTAAAAATTAAATTAATTAAATTGAAAAAATAAAATATTAATTAAAATATTTAACTAACTAACTAACCATCACGCCGTTTCCCCGCAGTGGTAGGCAGAGAGGACGGACCGCCAAACAACTCGATCTTGGCATACATTCTTAAAATCTTTACACTATAAAATTTTTAAAAAACATATGTATATTAGTAATATAAATAAAATCAAGAAAGTACGAAGGCATAAAAAATTATTATAATTATTATTAATAAAATTTATATAAATAATATTATAAATATACTTATTATTGGGAAAATTAATTTAAGGGATAACTTTTTTTAATATGATTATTAATAATATTTAACGGATTTTAATTTTTTTTAATCTATTTTAAATTTTGCATCTGAAGCATGTAGATATTTACATTTTAAAACAGTGGTTTAAATAAAGTATTATTATTATAATTTCTTCAACCGATTTGTAACTTTGTGGCGTCATTATTAATTAAATAATTAAAAACTTTCTTTGTTTATACCAATTTTATTAAAATATGTAAATATTTGAAATATTTATATATTTTAATAAATATTAGAAATATTTATATATTTTAATAAATATTAGAAATATTTATATATTTTTGATAAAAGTGGTGTATACAAAGTACATTTTAAATTATTTAATTAATTATCGTTAATTTATTCATTATGACTCCCCAAAGTGATTTCGCACCTTTTGAAGAGTTAGTAATAGTATTTGACATTAACATTGTTCACTTTTAAATAAGGATTAAAATAATATTAACAAATCTGAAATGAAAATATGAAACGGGAAAGACACAGAAAAAAGGTAACATCTGGAACTCGAACCCAGGATCTCTCGGTCTAATGCCACCCCATTGTTTTCCGTTATTTTTACCGATATCATACTTCAATTTAAGAACTGTTAATATCACCTCCAATTATTTCATATGTATCTTTCTATATGGACTACAAGATTCTACCCGGAATGTATTTGCAATCTGAATAGTGTTTTGGATAAATCTACCTGATTTCATTTATGTGTGACATCTATTGACTTTTTCTACATAAGATTAATATTTTAAGTTATTCCATTAAAAAAATAAATGGTAATATTTTTCACTGAAATTTCCTATTTGTTATAACTTTCTTTCATTTTCACTGGATTTTTCTTTTATTTATTTTTTATTTTTTATATGAATACCAAGAGTCCCAAACTACTCCCAACCGTCTGGAGGCAGTGAGACTATGGCATTCCCAATTGGGGAATGTTGTGAGGCTGAAGGTATTGGGGAGGGGAAGGAGAAGGGGGAGAGGAAAGTGGGGTGGGGAAATACCTGGCTATTCAGATCTGGTCACCAAACACGGCTAAAAGCCATTTCAAGCAATGTTTCAATTCTGAATTGTGGTCTTTCACCAGGGCGATACTGAGAATATCTTCCACTCTGGAACGTGCGCAAATATACTATATATTATTTTTAAATGAATTAATTGTGAAACAACACAAATTAATTAAATAAAAATTACTTGCGCACGCCGGGATTTGAACCCGCGACCTTCGGATTCGTAGTCGAGAGCCTTACCCCTCGACCATGGAGGCCGTTTCTGAAGTAGAATAAATAATATATATAATTTCTTTTAAATAGTTTTAAACATGCTGTATGCAAGAAATGCATCTGTGTGAGTATTGTGTTCGCGTCTACTGTGATTGCGATAAGTATAATTTCATTCATCGTGAAATCACGGCAAAATAATAACAAAAGTGTTCAAATATATTTTTCTATATAGGTACTTCATTTCATTAGTAGAAAGGTACCTATATAATTATTTCTCGAATTGTATTACAAAATAAATTTAAACATGGGTAGGTTAGGTAGCTACCTATTATTACTTCCCTATGAGATATTTATTTACACAATCCCCTGCGTTCCGCTATTTCAAGCATTTTCAATCTGACATTCTGGTACGCTAGAGTAATTTGGCGGGAAGAAGCGAGCTTTTGCATTTTACGCGGGAATCGTTGGCTGTTACAGCAATGGCGGCATTCGAATTGTTTTGTCAACATGGCCGACATGAGAAACCCGAAAGTGGGGCGGGAATTGAAAACATTATTAAGGTTATTTTAATTTATAATAATTTGTTTTCAATGAGATGGTTCGTAGATCTAGGATAGGTCCCGCGGCCCGACTGGTCATTAATTTTTGTTTAGTTTTTGTGTAAATCATGATACGTTATAAAAGTAAATCGAAGCAAATAAACTAGTCAACAATTTTAACAATCGACAAAAACAAATTTAATCAAAATAATCGTATGAAACGATAAAATATCAAATGCATACCTACCTACGTCAAATCGAAACGATCATATTTTCAAATTTTTATATTTTTTGTAATATTGATGTTTTTATAATGTTGATATTTTTATTATGTTGATATTTTTTACAAAGTTGGTATTTTTATAATATTGATATTTTTATAATATTGGTATTTTTATAATATTGGTATTTTTATAATGTCGATATTTTTATTATATTGATATTTTTTACAATGTTGGTATTTTTATAATATTGATATTTTTATAATATTGATATTTTTATAATATTGGTATTTTTATAATGTTGATATTTAAAATGTTGATATTTTTAAAATATTGATATTTTTATAATATTAGTACTTTTATAATTTTGATATTTTTTTATGATATTGATATTTTTATAATATTATTTAAATCGGTATTATAAAAATGGACTCTAGTATCAATAATCAAACTGTAATGCTGTTTCTATTATTTTTTCTTTTTAAATTTTTTCCAACTTATGTACATTGATCACAACGTGCATGCGCCTCTATATCCTAATTTTGCCCTAAATTTGTATAATGATTGTTATTTATCGTTGTATTATATAATATTGTTGAAATAAACTCCTACTGACAAGCTACTTGCAGTGGCTTAGCGGGTATAAGTTCCCACTGTATTTAATTAATATTATACAGAAAAAAAATCCAAGCAAACTATGTAAATAATTCAAAAAATCGCTTTATTTTTAAGTATAGATCTTCTTATAGTCAGTTCGAGAAGCCTAATCAGCCGCCCCGCTGTCCGATACTTTATTTCAAAACTTTAAAATTTAAAAAATTTACCTGCGGTGATAATTCTCCTTCCTCGAGTATGTGCATATTGCGCCTTATTTACATATGTAAATAATAGTACACAACTGCTGACCCTGTACAAAAACGCAAGTGCGCCCCACTGTAGAATTTGGCAACTACCTCTGGTCGGGAGTCCCAAATTATCTGAAAAAACCCTTGACTCTGTGCAGAAACGGGCGGTCCGTTTGATAGATTCGCCTATCTTAACAAATGGACTGGAATCTTTGGAGCACAGACGTCAGGTGGGAATTTTGATGGAAGATGCTCTGAGGAACTAGCGTCTTTGATCCCTTCGGCACCGGTGCATAGTCGGGAAACACGCCAAACGCGTGCCCAACATTTGAACAAGGTTGACATTTGTCACATGAGAACGAGTCGATTCTACGACTCGTTCTTGTGTTCAACAGCTCGGCTGTGGATTGATCTGCCGGCGTCTGTGTTACCTCCATCCTACAACATGGGTCTCTTCAAGACTCAAGTTCACTCCGTCCTATCGTCTAAAAGAACCTCCACACAGCATCCCCAAAGATGATATAGGCTTTGAGGAAAATTATTTCCCTCAGAGTCTCCTTACCGTTACCGTAAAAAAATATCTAAACCTTCCGATTCTAGTTATTCCGTATTGGGAACCAAATGACGGTCCTCATAATACCAGTTCTATCTTCTTTTCTCTTAAGGTCAGACATGTGTTTTAAGAAAGAGAGAACACCAGATTTCACTTAACATCACGCTTTTATAGTAGACTTAGGGACTATTTCACCATCATCTCAATAGCGCTATGTGTAGGATAAAAATATATTTGCGTTTCACATACTCTCAATGGCACTATTGAGAGTAAGTGAAACGCAGATATATTTCTACCCTACACATAGCGCTATTGAGACGATAGTGAAATAGCCCCTTAAAGGGTTTAGAAAGCTTTCATCGCGAATAAGAATGTTGAGAACGCCTGATCGCTAAATCAAATGTAAAATAGGCGGAATTCTTAGATGTACTCCCGGTGATAAAGAATTACAAATATGTCGGATTGTTATTGAAATCTCAACCTGGAGGTGGGTCGCTGTGCCAAGAATGCAATATACCCGCAGTATACCAATAATGGAACCGGGATGCTATTTTAATAATGCTATCTCAAATTTTATAAATGGGTGGTTCAGTAAAAATGATGATAATATTTAAAGATACGAGTGTTATGGCTACGTTTTAACTTTTCCCTCATTCTCATGAATCAAGTAAGAAACTGAAAGATGGGTCAAAGCATAAGCAATCTGTACATGGTGTCTGGAAACTGGTGGTGCAAGCGGGAAACTGGTGAATCTACATCACATTTGGGGTTAATTTGTGGCAACCTTTTTTGATTTGATCTGTCGTTTTCGAATAAATTGATTCAAAAGGTGAATTTTTTACGTTAAAAAAAATCGATTGCTACAGGGTTACTGGTTACTACCAGCTTCTTATTGTCTTTTAAAAGGCGTCGAAGCTTAAGCCCGACTCCAAAAGTGTTTAAACCCTTTATTTGCGAATAAAAGGGAAAAAACATAAATTTTTATTGTTAAAAGGGCTTTTATTGGAAAAAAAAAATCACCAGATTTTCGCTTCTACCACTAGTTTCTGGACACCGTGTATAATATGTACGCATATATGTGTATTATATTTGATACTAGGAAGTCTATAATATATTATGAAATATATATTCGTAAACTAAAAAAAAAAACGGAAGTAAAAAAAACGCCATATCCTTGCTTAGAGGAAAATTTAAAAATATTATGCCCCTTTAATAAATAAGATACTCTCAGTATCGTCCTGGTGAAAGACCACCATTTTTAATCGAAACGAAGCTTGAAATGGCAATAACCGTGACCGTTAGTTAATGACCACATCTAAAGAGCCAGGTACATTCCAACCTACCGTTTTCTCATCCCCTTCCACTCTCTTCAAACTGACAACACACACAAAGTGAAGATGCCATAGTCCCACAGGATAGTTGGGAGCAGTTGGTACTCCTATACGATATTTTCACGTATGTACAGGGTTATAAAAAATGATGGACTCAATTTCGCACGTTCTCCTCTGATACACGCGGTAGGCCCGTGCTCTATAGTGATCCAGTTTGCTCAATTAAGTGATACCAACGACTATAATGCTCTTTCTAGGTGGAGATTCAATGTTAAAATGGAAATGAAAGGTGCGCTTTACCGTTTTTGTTACCGACTCAGTTTTACAGAACTCACAAACACAGAAAACCTTTTGCTGCATAGTAGCTATTTCACAACTGAATTGAAATAACTGCTTGGCACTCTCGCAGTCGCTTGAAACTTTCGGACTTCCTCTTTCAATTGATTAGTGGATCATTCACATGAAACGTAGTATCCAAGAAATATATCGGTACGAAATTGAGTCATCATTTTGAATAACGCCGTATAAAATATATCTATATTTTATTTTTTTATTCCACCACGAATTTAATAACAAAAAAAGCATTTAAGCATCCTTAAAGATTCTAATAGTATTTGGTTACACTGTATTTAAAACTCAATGCTTGCAAGTGTGTACCTGCACAATGCATTTAAATACCTATGCTTTAATTGTATTCAAGTAATAATAAAATTGTAAAGAGAATACTTGCGGACGACAATTTCAAGAAGGTGCAACGAGCATCCTCCATCATCGTACAGAATATAGGTTCAACATCCACGTACAAGCACAAGCACTGGCAATGCATCAACAGTTAACTAAGTATCGGGCTCGGGACCCCCCATCATCACGTCTTATCCCTAAGTGAAATATCTGTTGAAAGGCACGAGTTACAAGTTACAAGAGCAGTGCCGCATTAACCACGAGGCAAGGTAGAATATTGCTAATGGGCACGCTGCTTTTAGGGGTCCCGCGAGAGCGGATAAAAATACAGTAAATCTTTCTTTTAATGATCCAAAGGTTGTGGTGTTTCAGTAAAATGTAATACTGTCATCAACAGGCCAAGCAGCGCCATTTTGATTTGAAAGGTCCCGGTTCCGTCAATTTTAAGTCCGTTTCAGCTTTTGAACAAATTATAAGCACATAATCACATCTGCTATGGCTTGCACAGAGTTTGTAATAGGGGTAGGCTGTAGGAAAAACAGCGAATTAATTTGATTGATAGCCAACATGATATTATCGATATTTCGTCAGTAAAGATGTTTCAATCAATAGCTGTACCAGCAGATGACACCGATTGCTACATTTTCTGGCATTGCCGAAAAGCACTGATTTAGACACTAACACAAACGAGTCGTCCCTTGTCGCGCATTGCGCACATGTCACATCAACGTTTGAATATGACGTGAGAGCCTTTTACAATAAATATATATTTTAAATTTTCTCTATTTATTATAATGTTACAAATTAAATGTTTTTTCAATTTATTTTTTATAGCTTATTGAAGTTTGTAAACCTCATTGTAATATTTAATCATTGAAGAAGATAATATTAACACATCCCAAATGAACCACGAAAACCGAAAAAAACAACAGAAAATAAAAAGATTTCAGTCGCATCTGGGAGTCGAACCCAGGACCTCTACCTATCCGGGGTAACCGCTTAACCAACTTAGCTAATGAGACCAGTTCAATTTACGCCATTTACACCGATATCAGACTTCAAGTTCAAGACTTGTTAATATTATCCTCCATTTTTTAAATCCGGGTAGGTATATACGAGACTTTATTCCGATTGCAATTGAGTTCGGGATGAACTTTGCAATCATCATAAGGATAGCAGCCAATAATATGCTACATTTCATGGCTGGTATTTTTAAAGTGAAGATTGATTTCTTGCTATGATTTTAGACATTTTAATATTATTTATGTTTTTATGGTAGTAACTTGAGGCAGGCAGTGCTTATGTGCCTATATGGACGGTACGCATCTGCACATCCGTCATGTTTTTAAGCTTGTACGCTGATCACAAATTGATAAAAATCAGAAACTACCTACCTTTCAAATGTCCAAAAACAAAATATTATTTATGAAAAAAATAAAAAGTCACTGTCAGCTACAAAAATATTAATAATTTTCTTTATGAAATCTCTTCACTCCATCTCATGCTCAAAAATCACGAGCAACCACTGAGAATAGGAAATGGTTAAAAAAAAATTTTATGGAGAGGGGTGATCTGAAGTTTTGACTGCCGTAGGGCGTCCACAGGGTGAAATCCGGCTCTGAACGAGAGGTTATCGTGTGAGATAATTGAATGAATGATGGAGGTCGCGCAGGTGAAATTATTGTTGCCGACGGGCTGTCGATTCTGAAAATAAAAGGTTACTTAACTTATAGCACCCTTTGGACATCTTTCAATATTCAAATTTTCTTTATACATAATTCGTGGGAAAGTAATGTTCTAAAAAACTTATTCAAACAAAAACAAAAAATTGAAAAAGTTTAATTTGCATCAGTTCGTTATACAAGAATAGGATATTTATTGTATGGAAAGAATCCTTGAAATATAGCTACCTACCTATATGTGAGTATTGCTAAACGCAAATTAAACTGGTTGATAAATATCATACCTTCATTCAAAGCACCGGTGCTAATATTCTTCATAAAAATGGCCATGGAAACAGATTAAATAATTTAGAATCACTCGAAATAAAGAAAGCAGTTAAAACCAAAAATAAAATTCTTAATAATCAACTAAATGCGTCCAATAGCCCAATATTAGGTATATTTCCTATAATCTCGTAAAATTTCCCAGTATCCCATAATCACCTGTTCAGGTATTCCATTATGTACACTTCTGTCTCTTTCTCTCTGTTATTATGTCAGATTTCTGTTTCATGCTATATCATTTTTTCTTTGTCCTATGTTATGTTCTTTCTCTTTTTATTTTGTAAATATAAACACACACCATGTATTTTTGATCAGTTTAATTTTATACCCTGATGGTTCTTGTGTTAAGCAAAACAGGTCGGCCCTTATAAAATTAAATTAAATCTCGTGGTTATAAGCAAAGTTATTGTTTTATTTTCATGAAAATTAAACTGTCTACCCCGTCGAACTCCGAATTTCCATGGGCTTTCTTGTGGTGATTTTGTTCTCATAAATGGAACTACGTAAAGTATATAATATTGTTAAATTCAACTGAACAGCAGATATTATTTTTTTAATATGGGTATTAATGAAACAGCTGTACATTTGGTTATATTTTTAAAAATTTTCCTTGTGAATCCAAATTTGTCGTAGGTACTTACATCGTTAAAAGAATCATGCATCAAAATGAACTGTGGAATTTTTCTATTATTTTACAGATGGATTAATAAAAAAAAATCGGTGTTATAATACCTAACCAGGATTCTCAGGACCTGTCGTCAAGCGAACAATAATGAACTACATAAAATAATAAGTAAAATATTCATATAAAACTTATGATAGCATAATGGAGAACAGGAGTGATGAAAATATCGTTTAGGGGTATAGAGTCGACCTCGGAAATGAGAGATATTATCTCTGTCACAGTGTATATATTTAGATTTCATCGCATTGTTGCATATAAGAAGATGGGGGGAGGAATATGATGAAAACTATAGTCCAAAGTGGGTGGTGAAACAAATAAGGTTGGGAACCTCTGCTTTAGACGTTATTGCTACGTTCATTTTAAACAACATTAGGTCTCAGATGGCGTGTTTCACGTAAAATGACAAATCATACACTGTAGACAACAAATTTATAAGTATAATGATGAAGAAAAAACTACATAAAAGGATAAACAATTAAAAAATTCCTTCAAAATTTGCATTTAAAAAAATCGAGAAAGGAAAATTGGTTGAGGTTGAACACCACAAATCCTTCAAAATGAACATACACTTTGTGGATTGACATGATGAAATAAGTAAAAGAACACTGTTTGAATCCACTTTATTTAGGTATAAATGCGTCGATTAGTTTCGATTCGATTGAATCGTCTTTAGGACTTAAAACATACTAATTAAATAACAGGAGTGTGCATGTATACATGGTGTTAACAATAAAGAAAAGAGAGATACAATATAAAGAGGGGAACAACAATATAACGTCATTTATCGTAACAGAAGATAATAACACAAGAGAATGTATGAGACGTTGTATGAAAGTGAATGAGCAAGAAGTGCATGCCAAGATCGAGTTGTTTAGCGGTCCGTCCTCTCTGCCTACCCCTGCGGAGAAACGGCGTGATGGTTAGTTAGTTAGTTACATATTTTTAACACGCACTACTCAAAGCTTGATATCTTTAACTTTGCACCACACTCCATAAATTCACACCGGCGATCTATCGAGCCTTTATAACGTCATATACTTACTCATCTCATACTACCACCAGTCTATTAACTTTCTTCTTTATATATACACTATTTTTTCTTGTCTTTATATTAAAATAAAATCACACACATACATTTCAACTAAATCAACCCCTCCCCCCCTACCCCATTCTTTTCCAGGCCCCAAAAAAAAAGGGGAACTTTTAAATTTATATTACTTATTTATTTTGTATAAATATCTTTTTAATTTTAATTTGATTTCTTCGAAAATTACTAGATTCACTTATAAATAATACGCACGTGGAAACCTGTGAATAGTTAAATTTACATCACTTATTCATTATACCTAATTTTTATATGTAAACTGTTGGTCTCCAAATAAACAAAAATAAAATAAAGAAACCTACAATACATAGGTTCATAATTATGTAGACGATAGGAAAACCACCAAAAACAAAGAAGGTAGCGCGTCGAGTAAGGTGTCAGATTATTTGAGGGGAGGGAGAGTTGGAGGGGAATAGAAATAGTACAATTTTAAACATTTCTCCGTTCTCCTCCAACTCTCCTACCCCTCAAACAATCTACAACTTACTTAAAGTTCTGTTACCTTATTTGTCTTTCGTGGTTTACTCATTGTCTAAAAAAATATGTATATTGTTTTGTATGTTTCTATTTTTATATGGATGTCTTCCTCTTCATATTTTTTCTCTCTTTCGCGTATTTTGACCACTAAATATACGAGTACTTGCACACTTCTGTTATTTATTTAGTATTTTTTAAGTCCTGAAAATGAGTCATACGAATCGAAACTATTTATACCAAAATGAAGGTGGATTCAAACAAAGTGTCTTTTCATTTAATTCAATAAAAATATCTACCGCCTGAACGAGTAGCTAAAATCCATTGAAAAAATAGCACATAAAGCCAGTTATGCCAGCAATTGGCGAAACGAAAATCGCCAGTTTTTATTAACCCAGGAAAAATTTCTGAAATCCATGTATTTTCAAATACGGTAAGAAAGGGTTAATAAAACAGCTTTAAAAAAATTAATTAACGAATTTTACGATAATAAATAGGCGATTAAATAAAAATTAATCAAAATAAGAAATCTAATCTCACGACTTGCACCACGGATCAAAATCATTTAATTACAAGTTTGCATGATCTCTGACTTCAAGATTTTAAATCCAAGCCCTTTTTATAATTATTTCGGTTTGATTATTTCGAATCTTGACAGGTTAAACATATTTTTCGCCTTAATAGGTATGGAAGTACGCAGTATGCAATTACTTAATACTGGAGGTGCATTAAATGGAACGTGGAAAAGTTGAGATTTCTCAACTGGGGAATCATAAATTTGCAGCAGGTAACTGGTAAATTTACGAACATGTAAGCAATCATTAATCATACAAAGTCGTCACGTCGTTTAAAACAGTTTGCAGTAAGTACTCGATGCGTATGAGAATGGATAAGAAGATAGAGGTGGTGTATATCGTAGGAAAATTGATCAGCGTTTTCACATAGATTTATTACTGCAAATATAACCACCATAGATCAGAAATATGAGCAGTTATTGGAAGTCCAGTCCGAGTTTAGAGATCGTGCTTTTGGAGTATTAGGTAAAAAAGCTTGAAATAAGCTGTAACATTATGAATATAGACAAATAAAAGCTTTCAGAGCGAAACTTTCAACAAATCTTTTCTGCAAATCGTACCTAGAAACATATTATGAAAAGTAGCTAAGTCAAAGTCCTTGTCTGTTAGCAGATCGAGGTTTAGAATTTCATGATTGCAGGCTCTCACGGGATTCTTCCCAACCCTGCTGAGCAACTGTTGAGCCGAAATCTCGTCTCAGCACTGTTCAAATGCACAAATACGCTCTTTCCAACGAAATGTTCTATTAAAATTACGATCAATTTAGGATATCGATTTTTGTGGATTAAGTTCCCCTCAAAAGAGGACTAGTTATAAAAAGTGACAACAGGGTGAACAAATATCAGTGAAATGTCAAACGCCATTATTCATTCGCGATCTCTTTATCGCGATTCAAATATTGAATGACAAAGATTTATCTCCGTTTTCGAATGTGAAAACATGTTTTTGTATGTTTTAAATAAAACTGAAGAGAACCTAACTTATTATACATATTATAAGCTACGTGTTGTCTTATTTTTCATGAAAGCAACACGTTATGTCTTGTCAAGACGATATTAGTTCCCAGCTAGGCAAATTTCCTGTTAAGGAACCAATGCTCCATTATGTGGTGTATTATTCTGTAATTATTTTCTTCAATCTATCTACTAAGAGAGTTTTTAACAGGTATGAATAATTTTAAGTGATTTCTTCAATTGATTTGTAGTCACTTTGTTGCGTGGTTATCAATAAAATAATAATAATAACTTGGTTTACACCACTTTTTAAATACATAAATATCAACATGTTTCGAAAGCAAACCATTCCTCATCAGGATAAACCGTATACTGAAAATTATATATATTTTACTTGTCATTATTTTTAGTGTACTGTTTATACTGATGAGGAAAGCGTTGCCTTGGAAACATGTTGATATTTATATATTAAAAGAAGTGTCATAAACAAAGTTATTCTTTTTTCTAATTTATAAAATGTCAATTCATGGTGGAATTCTATTTTAAAATGTTTATTTTTATTAAAAAAACCTTTGTAACTTTTTTCCACTTATTTTTTTTTCGACTGTACCGGTTTCACCTATCACGGGTATCGTCAGACTGGCACAATTAAAACTAAATCTATGGTATACTCGTATACAGCATCGATGTCTGCAGGGAGCCCCCCTGCTTCCAAATATTTTTTTATTATTTCGTTTTTATTTCATCTGGGACTCGAACCCAGGACCTCTGCCTATCCGGGGCAACCGCATAACCCACTTAGCTAATGAGACCAGTTCAATTTATGCCATCTTCATCGATATCATATCTCAAATTCAATATTTGTTAATATTATTCTCTATTTTTTTATCCCATATTATTGGCAGCTATCTTTATAATGATTCCGATAGGCAGAGGTCTTGGGTTCGAGTCCCAGATGCGACTGAAATCTTTTTATTTTCGATCATTTTTTTTTCCGTTTTTATATTTCATTTAGGTTATGTTAATATTATTTTCTACAATGATTAAATATTAAAATGTGGTTTTTAAAACTCGATAAAAATAATTAATAATTAAAGATTGAATTCATTCTTATTCATCTACCTAAGACAATTAAGTATGTTTTATAACTTTATATGGGGTGAATTTATAGTTTTCAAGATATTGCATTGTTATTACTAAAAAGAATAATTAATGTATAACACAATTTACCTTTATTCCGAGAATAAGTATTTAATTTACTACAGTAATTAGAAAGGCCATTTTTATTTTGGCCATCCGAATAATTTCTTCAAATGGAACACATCTTATATTTAAAAATCCGGAGAAAGAAACAAATTCTGAGAAACACATTGCAATCAATAAGTCACACAAAAAAGGTGCATTGATTTGTAGGCGGTCCTCTAAAAAACGAGATCATAACAACTGGTCCCGGGAATATGGGATGCTGCGTGTGAGATGTAGTTTACGGCGCGAATGTAGTGTTGGGCGGACACCTGTCTGCGGAGATGTGGAGATGATATCTGGTCCCGCCCATCCCAGGGCGGCCACGGTTGCTGTAGGGCGCCGGCAAGAAGGTTGTTTTATGTTAATTACACGGCCAGTTTTGTAATTGATTTGTTTCGAGGAATTTGAATTATTGGAAATGATTTATGTTGCAATACGGTTTGTAGATTTCTTTTCTAAAACAGTAGTGGTAATATTATGAGAGATTGTAACAATATAATTATGTTTTTATTAGATTTTAGGTACTATACTTAACTTAATTTATTATGGTTTTACAGTGTAAGTAATGTTCATTAGCAATTATGTAAAACAAGCGAGTTTATGAAGATGTGTCTAGTAAGGGTGAGTTCCTGGATTTGCAGCCCTAATAATAACCGGGGTGGCAGGAATGAGCGAAATGATCAACAACTCCAGAAATGTCCTCATCATAGAATCCGTTGGACTTCAGGTTCGAGTATTGAAACCCATTGGAGAAAGACATTGGCCTCAACAATCTTCAATACGATGGACGATATAGAAACGCTCAATCAATGATGTTTTCTTAATTATATTTATGCTAGCTGAAGTACCCGACGAAGACGGGATTCTAAACGGTTTGTAGTAAAGTTTTGCGGTTGAAATGTGTTACGCCTATTACTACCTCTACCCCCACCCAGTAATTTTCCTTTTATTGTGATCGTTAAATGTGAAACATTTCGCCAAGACGTACAAAAACTTTTGTACGTCTTGTTTTGAAGGTCAAGTGTGCAAATTTCATCAAGCTCGGAATAAAAGTGTAGATTTGTATTAAAAGAAAAACACACCCTACCCATGTAGATTGTTCATTTATTATTTAGTAATATCGACATCCTTAAAAATAATAACCTTCAGAAATATCGAACCGAAATAATACGTATGATCTCAAATAAATGCACAAGTATTATAGTACCTATTAAGATCATCTCCTATCCCCATCTTATATTCCCCTTCCTATTTCTCTTCCTTAGTTTAATGTGAAATAATACTCCTGTATCTAACCAACTTTAGAATTAGAAACTTTTATGGCTTAACTTTAGTTTTTCCACCTATGTATATACTTTTCTTTGTTAAAAAGGCTGTTTATTCCTTACAACTAACAACGTAAATGATTAAATGATTATTTTCCCTTATAGTTTAATAATTATCCTCTATATGGGATGTGTGGAATTGGACTAACGTCCCGACATTTCGGAATAAAAATTATAAATATTATTATTATATTTTTAGAATGAGATCAATATAATTTTCAAAAAATAATAAAAACATTTTTTTTTAATACTTTTATGATTTAAAAGTTTGATTAAAATAAGTAAAAACGTACGTTTCTGTGCAAAATCAATAAATTTATAGGAATAAAGAAGTATTTTGGATATACACCAACACCAGGAAGCGGATATTATAAAATTCCTTCCACAATTTCTTCATAAACATTTATCAGTTACCTACGCTGATTCCGGTAAAACAATATTTTATTTATATTTGAAAAAAATTAAGAACATCTTAAAAATAATGCTAATAACATGATATTACACGCACGAACATCCTAATTATGTACAAAAAATAAGATGTTATTCAAAACATCCTACGGGTATATTTAAATTACCATAAAAGTAGCAATTACGATTTTGATGTTGTCTTCTGTTAAATTACTTCTGAGAAATACAATTTTATTTTTTCTTAATGGTATAATTCATTTTATCCACGTAGAAGTTCAATCTGCATGGTACGATGGGAGAATGTACTGCATTATGAACGCAATATTTCGATGGTTGATTTTATTTTTAACTAACTAACTAACCACCACACCGTTTCCCCGCAAGGGTAGGCAGAGAGGACGGACCGCCAAACAACTCGATCTTGGCACAAACTTCTTGCTTCATTCACATTCATACAACGCCTCATACATTCTCTTCTGTTATTCCGACTTCTAATATGGCCCGACTCGAGTATTTGATTCACTTGATCGTGCCATGTCTTCCTTGGTCGTCCCCGGCTTCTTCTTCCACTCACATTCGCGTCATATATTCTCCTTACACTCCTTTCTTCGTTCATTCGCTCTACATGCCCAAACCATCTAAGCGTCCCATTCTTAATCTTGCTCACTACGCTTACATAAGCCTTGCATTCTTTACGAATCTCAACATTTTTCACTCGATCATACATGGTTTTACCACACATTCGTCTCAGAGATCTCATTTCTACAGCATTCAGTCTACTTTCATCCTTCCTCTGCCAGTTCCATGCCTCAATGCCATACATCAAGGTTGGTATCAGCACTCCATTGTGGACTGCTAGCTTCGCTTCCTTGGACAACTTTTTGTTTGCGCCAACCGCGTTCAGTCCTCCGTTAATGGAGTTTCCTGCATTCACCTTTCTTTCAATATCCCTATCTGTCTTTCCATCTCTCGTAAACATACTTCCCAAATACACAATGATTTTATTTTTAATTTATTAATACAAATAAAACAGATTCATGAAATGTTTTTTTAATTGCATTTCTTCTTGAAAAAAAAAACTTATATCCGCGTTTTTTCACGAAAGTGTTATTAGGTTAAGATTTTTTTACTACCAATTCACATTGAGTTATGATACCATCCCAGAAGCATAGCCGTAGAGTATAGAAATAACAGAGGGGGATCGAGAATAGATCAAATTCAGAACAATTTATATCTTTGACAAAAAATTATATGTGTGGTAAAACCAATTTGACTAGAATGAAGATTTTTTTTGTTTTTACATGAATACCGCAGAAGAGTCCCAACTGCTCCCAACTGTCTGGAGCCAGTGAGACTATGGCATTCCCAATTGGGGAATGTTGTGAGGCTGAAGGTATTGGGGAGGGGAAGGAGAAAGGGAAGAGGAAGGTGGGAAAAAATACCTGGCTATTCAGATCTGGTAACCAAACCAGATATACAACGAAGATATTCGAAAAGAATACAATCACGACGTAAACATATATTAGTTTTTTTTAAATGTAATTAAAGACTATTTAAGGCACATTAATTTATCGTAATACGTTACATTGTAAAATATAAGTATATTTATTTATATCTATATATTATATAATACCATTTGACATAATATATTCTTAAGTATAGTAAAGGTCCTTTGTATGGCGTTTTATAATGTGGAGTGTAAGGTAGGTTTGAAGAGGTGATACTCTGAATGGAGTGTTATATGTGTCGTGACTACCTCACTAAAGGAACCTGAGGTGAGGTGTTCACGCGGATCTGTCCAATGTGGTACAAGTATTGATTAGTTTTATTTTAATGTTTTAGTTTTGCTATATAAATTGGCTACAGAATTTGAAGATAAACACATTTTTGTTTTTGTTTTGGTTACATTAGGCAAATCGTTTAAAAAATAATAAACATGTTTTCCTCACCTTCCTATTCCCCTTCTCCTTCCTCTCCCCAATACCTTCAGCCTACAACATTAACCAATTGGCGATTCCATAGTCTCACTGGCTCCAGACGATTGGGAGCAGTTGGGATTCTTGTGTAGTATTCATATAAAAAAAAATATAAAAAAAACTGTAATTAAAGAAACGTTATTATATTCACAGTCCTCCTCACTGGAATTCCTGTTCAGAGGCGGACTGTACGTTGTGTTGGTGTTACTGATACTTATGTTGTCTTCATAATTTTTAAGATTTCCTCATCTTCATGTTTTTTTAGCCATATTTTGATGTTGTTTTTGAACTTTTGTAGAAAACCACGGCAGTCAGAGGTATTTTTAATATCACTTGGCAGAGCATTATACAATTTTGTGGCGTGGAATTTATGATTTTTCTTACCAAAAGATGTATTTAATCTTGGAATGTTTATTATATTTGAGATTTTTGTCCTTGTAGTGTAAAAGTTTGGTTAGTAAGGTGCTCATTTTTTTCCTTTAAAATTGAGTAGAGCACTTTTTTGTGTAGAATCTTAAAGCACTGAAAACATTAAAGTGATTGAATAATTTATTTATTTATTCATTATTTTAGTTGACCATTATTATTTATTGTTCGATGTATTGCCCATCCTACTACGTACTCGTATACGGCTATGCTGAGTTGACATTTTACAATAGTGGTTTTTCAGCTACCTAGTAAGTACATTACGATTTTGAAATATAGTATATAGTACTGATACGTGATAAGAAATAATGAAACTCGGTATTTAAGGAGAGTTATGTTTAAAAGAGTTTCTGTTTTTAATGGTGTTTGATAGAGAATTGAATTGCTTTATGACGTTGAACTTTGTCCATAGGTGGTTTTATAGACTGGGATATTAAAGTTTTTATATATGTGATTGCCTTGGGGTTTTATTGATTAATGAGCGCGATTTTAAAGAAAACAACCGTAAGATGGTTTGAACACGTATAGCGAATCTTAGGAGATAGGTGTACAGGGAGAAAATTTTGAATATATTAGAATTTGAGGATGTAAGGCTTTTTTCTGCTCTCGATTCTTTTCTTCATATTTGAAACTTTTCAACAACTTTTCTACGTTAATTGCAGTGGCGTACATTCCACGAAGGCTGACAAGCTTTGACTACCCAAAGAAAAGAGAATTATATATAATAAATAAAAAAAAATAAAAAAACTGCGACAAATCTCTGCTCAAAATGTATTTTTTCCATAAATTTAGGAATTAGAATGTCGCATCGTTGTATATTGATGATCAGTTTCTATGTATTTGATAAATTTATACTTTTAGTTGCAACTTGATTTAATCATTAAACTTCTTCAATCTGTTTTTTTTTTATGGATACATAACGCAAAGCCACGCATGGGGATACGCTGTGAAATAGTAAGACTGCGTTGCTAGTTAGTTTTGGACGGTTATTGTTTTAAACTTAAGGACATAGTGTTATCCCTCTACTAAAGATCATACGCTTTCCATAAATTCGCTTTTTTTTAGTTTCCAACATTACAGCTAGGTTAAAGGCTAACATTAAAAAACGTTTTTTTGTGGTGCCGCCATCTGTGGAGGAAAACATGAATTAATAAATCTTTCATTAAATAAAAATATTAACCTATCATCTTGAATTAACATTTATGTAGATATTGTCAAACTATTTCATTTTATAAATTAATAGTGTTTTCTAAATGTTCCTTACCGCTACCTATTACGTTTTAATTATGTATGTATTGTCATAGTATTTAAATATTATGATCAGAGTTTTGAAAACTTGAGACAGTTAGAACAGAAAAATCCGTCCAAAAACCACGCAGAGCGTACAATTTCTTATAGAGCAACTCATGCCACAGGTTGATTGGTAACTAAGTAAGTAAAAGCCAAAATGAAAGACCAGCATTCCCGGGTTAGGACTAACCTGACAATTTTTTAAAATCTCCTTCTTAACCCCACAAGAGTCCTAGCTGCTCTAACCGTGTGGAGCCAGTGACACCATGGCACCCCCAAATGGGGTATGTTGTGAGGCTGAAGGTATTGAGGAGGGGGAGGAAATAGGAAATGGCTATTCAGATCTGATCACCAAACACGGCTACAGCCATTAAAGCAATTCTGAATGGTGGTCTTCCACACGGGAGATATACTACATATTATTTTAAATGAATAATTTGTGAAATTACGCAATTTAATCAAATAAAATTAACTTGCGCACGCCGGGGTTTTGAACCCGCAATCTCCGGATTCGTAGCCAAGGTCAACCAAGTTAACCAGCCAACCACGGAGACCATCAAAACGTTGATTAGTACCTATCTTAACAAACGGATTGCAATCCTTGGAGCACAGAAACTGCAAACTAATATTATGTATCATGAAAATATTCACCATTATCCTACGAGGAGTTGCCAAGACTTCAGGCTTCCCAAAACAAAACTTACGTGTACACAGAACAGCGTGTTTTATAAAGGGCAAAAACTTTATAATAACCTACCAAACTCCATAAAGGAAGCCTCAAGTCTTGGCACTTTCCGTAAAACATGTGCTATATACATAAAGAAAAATTTATGACTTGTATTTCTTTTTGTATTAACTGTATGAACTGGGGTAACTGTATTTCTTTTTTTTTTATTAACAGGATTCTTTCCGTTATAATTTTATGACTCTTTTTATTTTATTATGTATCTTATATGTTTTTTTATTACTAGATGTATGAAAATTTGCTTACATCTAAATAAAGCTACAAAACAAACAAACAAACAGACGTCAGGTGGGAATGCTGCCCTTGTTCTAGTAGTATTTCAATGGAAGATGCTCTGAGGAACTAGCGTCATTGATCCCTTCGGCACCGGTGCATAGTCCGGAAACACACCAAACGCGTGCCCAACATTTGAACAAGGTTGACATTTGTCACATGAAAACGGGTCGCTTCTACGACTCGTTCTTGTATTCAACGGCTTGGCTATGGAATAATCTGCCGGCCTCTGTGTTTCCTCCATCCTACAACATGGGTCTCTTCAAGACCGAAGTTCACTCCTTCCTATCATCTAAAAGAACCTCCACACAGCATCCCCAAAGATGATTTAGGCCTTGAGGAAAATTATTTCCCTCAGGGTCTCCTGTGTGGTGTTACCGTAAAAAAAATCTAAAACCTTCCGATTCTAGTTGTTCCGTATTGGGAACCAAATGACGGTCCTCATAATACCCGTTCTATCTTCTTTTCTCTTAAGGTCAGACATGCGTTTTAAGAAAGAGAGAATACCAGATTTCACTTAACATCACGCTTTTATAGTAGACTTAGGGACTATTTCAACATACTCTCAATGGCACTATTGATAGTATGTGAAAGTATTTGCACATGGTTAACATGAGAACGGGTCTCTTCTACGACTACGTGGAATGATCTGCCGGCCTCTGTGTTTCCTCCCTCCTACAACATGGGTCTCTTCAAGACCCAGGTTCGCTCCTTTATAACCTCTAAAAAAATTCACACAGCATTCCCAAAGATGATAGAGGCCTTGAGGGAAACTATTTCCCTCAAGGCCTCCTGTGTGAAGTTACTGTAAAAAAAAACTTAAGTAAGTAAAAACCAAACCTTCGCTCTTTTCAGAAATGGAGTAAAAATAATGACACTCACCAATTTAAAATATCGTGACTTATACCTAGACCTAGATGGGTACTAGACTAGAGTAGGTACTAGAAATATCTCGGAGTGAAATCTCAGTAAGGGTAAAAGTCGCTAATATGGTAAACTTCATGCAAAGTCGCGTACAACTTGACTAACGCAAATAATATATGCATTTCACTATCCAGTACAGTACACACAGGACTACTGCGCAGCCAGAGATGAACTGGGCAACAATACAGTTTTTACGATCCTTGGCCACGAATCCGGAGGTCGCGGGTTCAAATCACGGCGTCCACAAGTCATTTAAAAAAAAAATGTGTGTTATTTCACAATTTATTCACTTAAAATAATACATAGTATATTTGCGGCACCTTCCATAGTGGAAGACACTTTCAGTATCACCCTGGTGAAAGACCACCATTAATAATCGAAACGTTGCTTGAAATGAGTTTAGCCGTGTTTGGCGACCAGATCTGAATAGACAAGTACTTTCCCACCGTTCTCTTCTAGATCTCTTGCCCCTCCCACTACCTTCAGCCTCACAACATACCCCGATTGGGGATTCCACAGCCTCGCTACGTCCAAACGGTTGAGAGCAGCTTGGACTCTTGTGCGGTATTTGTGCAGACAAATTTGATTGATAGTCGTCGGAGGAAACACATTAGAAGTCATTTTTTTCCTGTTAAGTGTAGCTGTTTTAAAAAGTTCTGATGGAATATTGTTTTTACTGCAACACATTTTCAGCTGTTTGAAAATTCCTTCGTAAGGCGAAACAGCTGTCACTGTACCTGCAACAGTAAATATACCTAACAGATCTTACATGTTTGTGAAAAAATCTCCAAGATTTGTACGTCAGAAATAAGACAATGGATGATAACGCCAGTAATTAGATAATTAAAACTTATTAAAAGTAATAATTGTTACTTCCATCATTTTTTGTACGGACACGAATGGGATATGTATTTGTTAACTGCAGTGGCGTTCATTGCCCTATGACCAAAGGAGGCTGTCTGTCGATGTAATTTGAAAATGTCCATTTTATTATCATCTTCCACTGATTGTTTTGGCCAACTAAATAAATGGACGTATAAGTTCCTTACCAAATTTGTGGAAAAATGTATTTTGATCAGAAATTTATCTTTTGTCGTTTTCTTATGGTAGGCACAGTTTTTCAGTGTTGTTTTACTGCACGCCACTGGTTACGGGCTGTAATAATATATTGGGAACTAAAAGAAATAATATAGAAAAACGCTTTAGTGGAAATGTTTGAGATTTCAAATGCTATTAAAACTTTTGTCCTGACGAAGGAAGGATTCCTTTGAAATCGGTCGACAATTAAATATTGATTAAAACTAAGTTGATGTAAATAATTTATTATGTTTGCATTATTTTATTTCATTTTTAAATATTTAATCTACCCCGAACTATCAATGGCACGTCTCTGATATATATCTTCAAACTACTCCCACCCTTAGCACTCGAAAATATGGAAATATTTAGGGGTTCAATAGTACCAGTGATATCTACCTAATGAACTATTAGCAATTCCCCCGATGTCGTTTTAACTGTCTGAATTACCATCGCGCCTTCTCTGCATAGAGATAGGCAGAGAAAATAAAACGCCACAGCATCATGTTTTCATTATAACTAGACATCATTAGGGTTATTTGAACTGGGTATTATACAAGGAATATAACACAAAATATCACAGCTTGCTGATTTGGTACCTAATTGTTTTAATTTCAGATATCATAAACCATTATCAGTAGTTATTTACGAAGTTAAATTAACTTTTCACCAACACAGCGACGATTTAGTAAGCAAAGCATACAAGCTTCTAGGCTTCGTAATTATAAAATCATATTCATTTCACGACATGCAAACATTTAGGTTATTATATAATACGTTAGTGTTAAGTGTATTGGGGTTCTATCGAATTCTATCATTTGTTCCCCACACGAACTAACTTTCATTTTGTGCATTGAAAGAGTTCACAAGAATTTTTTAATTTTTTTAATTTTGCGTCTCTACGGGTAATAATACCCTTGAATATACCCATCTATTTATATTTTGGGTAAGACAAATTACCGTTCCTTAGAGACACGTAAAGGCAATACTGTACTAAAATGTTTTTTCTTGTACTTAACGGTAACATATTTAACAGTGGGATTCTGGCTCAAATAAATCTCTTTGTATCAAAATCTCACTCTCGGTGACATCATCACAACCTCCTGTACAGCATTTGTAAACTCAACTGTGGACAGAGCTACTTACTTCATAGATACAGTGGATCAAAAAAACGTTCAGTTTTTTATATGTCTTATAACCCATTTACATGGTTTTTGGCTGCATAATTAATTACATGAAGAAATCTGTAACATTATGAATATTTGTACAATTTAATAGAATAAATAAATTATCATACGTCCTCCTTAGAATACCGTTAAGTTCCATCGGTATGGAGTTAGGGGACGCGGAATCGCATCTCTGCGAGAGACAAATAAAACTGATTTAAACAGATTTGTTTTTCACGCATGGAAATTGAATAAAATAAATTACAAAGCATTTTTTATATAGTGGAAGACTCCCTCTGTGTCGCCCTATTGAGAATTAAAACTATTGTATCGGACGTCACGTCTCCCAGAATATTTGAAGCTGCACACTTATTATTAAATTATCGTTGTCTGTTAATATGTGTAACGGGCGGTCTGGCGAGCTTGTTCGCACCAGACCGCTCAAACTGAAATGACTGAATAAAGCGTTGGAGCGGGACAGTTGGTGGGAGGGAGACCGACTTGTCGGGCATCTACACGGCACCGGCGGTCCGCGCTTGGTGGACCGCATAAATAGCCTGCAAACGCCAGTTTGCGGCAGTTAGCATTTGACCGCCACCCTGACAAGTACTCATCTCTGCCCGCCGCCCGCTCTGACTTCTGAACCACTCGCCTTGTTTCACTCTGACCACTGCTTACCTCCATCGGACTACTGCCTCGGACTGGACCCAATAAGCAACTGCCTCGGACAAGATTAACAAAAGTCGTTGTCGTCAGTACCGTTCCTCCTTGCAAAGGAACGGTAGGAGAGCTACCTCCCCCTCCAAGCCTCGCTCCGTAGATTGGGATCAGTCGGCTTCTTCAGTTCGCTGGTGTACCAGATTACGTCTGGTACAACTATTCAAAGTCAAATCGTTGCTAGAAATGTTTTTGTGTTTATTGTGACAAGATCTGACTATCAAGGCACATACACCACACCGATTTGCTTCTCTTTTCCTTTCCCACTCCTGCTCCTTCAGCGTCACAACATTCCCAAAATACCTGCGATCGTCAAATCTCCACTAGCTCCGAAGAGATATAAAAAATTGCAAAATCCCCATTGCAAATAATATTGACGCTTTAGCCTAGGATATTTTATATCTATAATTAAATAGTGAAACAAACATAAATTTCTTAGTGTAATCAAAATTTTAATATAGCAACTAAGTACGTATTGAAATTTTGTTTAATTCGCTAGATATATTTCTAAATTTACAATTGAAATCAATTCCCGTCAATGTAACAGAATTTGTGAACGTTTTAATTAAATATGCATCGCACAAAACATTAAACGTTGCCTCCTCGCGAGGATATCTTAATTGCCAACATCCTGATCGCAAATGGGGGTATCTATGGATTGTACAGGGTGACTGGAATATGATGCAATGTATTGATGGACATAATACAATAAAAAAAATTCACAGCAAAAAGTCTATATGAAAATGGTATCTATTTCTTACTTGCAGATATTACATTGAATTTACCAAAATAAAAAAAAATAATAAAATTTTTCTACACATGGCCCTGGTGGAATTTGTCTTTCTTTAATTTCATTGCCGGAAACCCAGACATTATTAGCATATAATTTGGTAAGGATTCACATGTACTTTACCCGTCTCACTAGACGATATTTTTTCTGAGATGGGTAACAATAAATATATATACGGTTAACGTAGAAAAATACTTTAAAATAAATAAAACAAACGTAAAATTAAATTAAAATACAAAGTTAAAAGAGAATACATGCAAAGTATCTAAGCAAGGAAATTTTATTTGATTAAATTGTTATATGAAATAATATGTTGTGTATTTGTGGCACGTTCCAGAATGGTAGATACTGTAAGTATGGCCTCGGTGAAAGACCACCATTCAGAATCGACACCTTGCTTGAAATGGCTTTAACCGTGTTTGGTGACCAGATCTGAATAGCCAGGTTCTTTCTACCTTTCTCTTCCCCATCTTCGTACCCTCCTCCATAACAACTCACTATTTGAGGATGCCATAGTCTCACTGGCTGCAGACGGTTGAGAGCAGCTGGGACTCTTGTAAGGTATCACATGATAAAAAAAATAAAAAATGAAAAAAACGTTAGTAGGTAAAATTACCTAGTAAAAAAAAAGTTCAAAATAAACAATTGTTATTAATAAGGTTCAGACATAATATGTTAGCGTCTAATATCTCATAAAAACAACGTTTACAATTTAAATAATTAATAAAAATCTCCTTTTTTCTTATGTACAGTACACAGTATGTGTACATAAAAGCGTGTTCACATACACAACACATACGCACATGTACATGCATATTCATATGTATATTTATACCCGGGGATATCACATTTTATTATTGTCGGGGAACCCTTTATTGATTTTTTTTACCTATAATTTAATATCGAATGACGATGGTTTCCATTTGACGGAATTGCCGTAGTGATCTTATAATAGTGTAATAGTTGCGCTTACCAAGAAATACCAGACAGTGGACTGAATAGTGGTCTTTCACCAGGACGATACTGAAAGTATCTAGAACGTGCGCAAATTTACTGTATATTATTTTTAATTAATTATATGTGAAACTAGACAAATTAATTAAATAAAATTTACTTACCGCCGGTATTTGAACCGGCGACCTTCGGATTCGTAGTTGAGAACCTTACCTCTCGACCATAACGATCGATACATCTAAGTTTTTAAGTATTTTGGCGTGATGTACCAATCACCCTGTACAGTTAAATATGAAGTTTACAAAGTACGATTCCCATTCAGATCCGGATCGCATTCAAGTTGCCTCGATTAAGAGTGAATTAAACTCAAATTGCCAATATCTTGCAAGACAGTATAGTTAAATATATTACCTATCTATAGAGAGGTAGTCACTGGTTAGCGGTTAGATGGTATAACTTCAGCGGGGTGTCGAAACAATGCAACAGCCTCCCGCTTTTAAATATTTTGATCAGAGATGTGTAATATATTAGATACACCCTCAACAGCGATTGTGACAACTAATAACTCGCAATTATGGACCACTGAGAATGATCGAAAGGTTTCATTAATTTATATGAAGTCCACGTCATCAACATGTGTCGTCTTCGTAGATGATGTGTGAAGTGTATTTTTAATGAGATGAAAAGGAGATGTTTAGGTCTTGAAAATATAAAAAAAAGTATATTCAAAGTAAACCAAATCTTATTACGAACTAAACTTGTCAATTTGACTTTCCTAAAACGGGATTTGTTCCTTGTTGGGAGGTCAAAGCTTTCTTACAGTTTGTTGTTAAATAATGTGTGTTTCAAATAAATAAAAATTATTCAATTATTTTTTTTTAACTTATTCAAGTTTGTAAACCTCATTGTAATATTTTAATCATTGAAGAAGACAATATTAACACATCCCAAATGAACCACGAAACCGAAAAATCAACAGAAATTAAGAAGATTTCAGTCGCATCTGGGACTCAAACCCAGGACCTCTACCTATCCGGGGTAACCGCTTAACCAATTTAGCTAATGAGACCAGTTCAATTTACGCCATTTACACCGATATCATACTTCATGTACAAGATTTGTTAATATTATCCTCCATTTTTATAAATCCCATATTATTGGCTGCTATCCTTATGATGATCCTTATCCTTATCTATCTGTTGCTATCCTTATCCTTATTATCTTATTCAATGATTAAAATAAAAATTATAATAATAATAATATAAATAAAAGTTCTGCAACTATTTTATTTTTTTATTACTCTGACAGCTGTTTCGGTGTTCAAGGCCATTTTCAAAGTACGGTGAGGCTACATTGAGACGACGTATATTATTAGTATTTTTTTAACTCATTTAGTAATATACTAATTTAGTAATAAACTATGTTTGTATTAAAACTAATTTAGTAGTAAAATAATTCATTTAGTAGATATTATAATAACTAATTTATTATCAAAATAACTAATTGAGTATTAAATAATTCATTTAGTAGATATTATAATAACTAATTTATTATCAAAATAACTAATTGAGTATTAAATAATTCATTTAGTAGATATTATAATAACTAATTAAGTATTAAAATCACTAAAATAGTAGATATTAATATAACTAATTTTGTTTTAAAATAATGTAGTATAAAAAAAACTAATTTAGTATTAAAAAAAAACTAATTTAGTATTAAAAAAAAACTAATTTAGTATTAAAATAACTAAATTATCATATCACTAAGCGTCTGCTTCACGTGAAAATATAGGTACTAATCAATTAACCAGCGTACCGTTTATTAATCGGTTTAACATTCGACCGAACTCTTATTGCTTTTTATAAAACTACCTGTAAACACATTTTATTTATTTTTTGCAACTAACGACAAATTATACAAAACCATTTTAATATTTCAATTAACTAAAAATTTTTTTTTAAAAAAACAATTCAAACTAACTCACAAACGATGTAATACGTGCAGTCACACTAATTTTCAGCATTCTACTGTCTACTTCCGTGGGGCTCATCTAGGCAAAATTAAATCAGTGGTTTAAATAGACAAGAGATTCTGTATGGATCCAAATGTCGAAATTCTTATCAGCCCGCCGCAGTCGACGCAGACGGTCGACCATTAAGCGACTCCGACTGTACCCACCCTGTACCACTGTGCGACTGTACTTTCTGTACATCTAGGTACACACTGTACTCTGTACACTGTACGTGTGCAAATATACAGGGGAGTTACTTACAGCGGTTAATATTTTATGCAGGCTGATCGTGTGAGGTACCTATTTGTACAATTGTACATGTACAGGGTACGGCAAATGGTTACAAATTTATCTTGCACTGATTAAGTATACATAATGACCTTTACTTTGCAAGCCTTCTTACTTTCTTATGGACCAAAATGGTTATTAGGTGTACATTATTACGACTTCTTCTTTAGTCGTTTCTTCATTGCTGAGGATCGTGACCCTCACCCCAATCTCCCTCCTGCACAAGGCTCCTCCACTCCTCGCGATCACGGAGAACTGCGGAATTTGGTCACTCCAAAGCATCGGTGACCTTCCTCTGCTTTCTCCTGCCTTCCACTTTGTCAGTGGCTAGCTTCTCCATGTTGGAGGTCTCGGTTTAGCGAGCGACATGTCCAAAGAATCTGAGGATACGCTGTAGGCAGACAGTTGATAGATAGCCTACTGTGGATTCCAAGCTCTTCCAGAAATGTTACATCTAATATCGTTTTCGATGTTGTATTTATACATGCCTCTATAGCAGTGCTGCACAACCGATCTGCCACGGCACACCAGTATACCATGAACCGTGTACCGCAGTGAAAGAATATTTTTTTAGATAATTTGTCGCCTTTCAGAAGCACAACAATGCAAAACTACAGAACAATTTCTGTTCGCCGAACAATAAATCTTTCGCAGCGTTTAGATCGAAACCGGGCTAAGGTGGTAGACTTACTTCCAATAAATATTTTTTTACACTGAAGTATGTTATTCTTAAGCTAATCCGAAACAAGATTTTGACTAGATTGAATCATAATATTAAATAAAGCAAACAGTTTTCTTCAAACCACTCATTTATATTTAAATTATAATTAACCGATTTCGTTTATCCCAGCTTTTTCAGGGTAAAAATCTAATGCACAATAGTTTAAGAGGGAGACAACGTAAAATAAAACAACGGAACAATGAGACAGATCCGCTTGAAAGGAGGAAGGGATTAAGAGGAAGTGGAAAATTTTGAGTTAACGTAAAATGAATTTAATATTAATTAATAATAAGTAATTTAAGAATATTACCATAAATTTTAACGGCTTTCTTTACTTCTAAAGATACTAAATTATCAAATCTAATGCCAAAACCATTTTTGTCTAGAATATTTTCGCCGGTGCTATGATTACAGGTTTTCATTTAAATTGTTGCGAAATCCGAAAAATCAATTCTATTTATAAATTTAAGGTCTTCCTTGATTGTAATATTGACACTACGTAATATCTTCGATATAAAATGCTGAACAGTTATTAAAATTAAATGTATGTATCACATAGCAACTAGCACGAATAGTTACATTCGGAACACGATGTTTTTTTTTTCAAGGGCGAATTCGAATGTGCTTTTGCAAATACAACTTGTTGAACATTAATCTAAAGTCAGAACACGAATGGTTTTTCTCCGCTGTGAATATAATAGTGCTTTTTCAAATCAGATTAGGTTTAAAGAAAAACTTTTGGTGTGCTGCAGATATCTGGGAAGAACCTTGGTGTACAGCGGGCGAGGAAAGGTTCAAGAACACTGATGTATAGACTCCCCCAATAATATTCCATTATTTATGTTGGGTTGTTTTTTTTTTTAAATAACCCCAATGAGGCTTTATCAAATGAATCAGAGAAACTTAAAACCTAAGAAAATTAGGAATTATGTTAAAAACTGTATATTTATATATACAAATCAAAAATTACTTTACCATAATTATACTCAACCCTGGTGCATATTAGCTGAAAAACTATAAATAGAATATCAACTGGATTTTTGGAAGGATTTCGGGGGAACAAAGGATTACCAATAATTAGATGTTTTTTAAGTACTTTAAAAATAATGATAATTGAGCACAGAGATAAATCGGCACACTTTTGAAAAGTGATAAAAAGACATTAAAAGTCTGAAAAAACCTAGCCTAAAAACCTAATATCGTATAACCTTGCTTAGTTAGCTAAGTTTTTTTTTCCATGACTTATATTACTTTTCAAAAGTGTGCTGAATTGTCCGGTTAATGTTTAAACAATTATTTATACTATAAAAAAATATTTAAAAATTAAAAAATAACGGAAATAAAAAAAAATAAAAAAAACTAAACAGATGTATTAAATCATTGTAGAAAATAATATTAATATAACTTAAATAAAACACGAAAACGGAAAAAAACGCCAGAAAATAAAAAGATTTCAGTCGCATCTGGGACTCGAACCCAAGACCTCTGCCTATCCGGGGCAACCGCTTAACCAACTTAGGTAATGAGACCAGTTCAATATATGTCATCTTCATCGATATCATATCTCAAATTCAAGATTTGTCAATATTATTCTCCATTTTTTATCCCATATTATTGGCAGCCATCTTTATAATGATTATATTATATTATTAGATTATTGAATTGGCGGGCCCTGTACTTGTATACCTAAGTATTAGTTTGTCTATAGCATGTATCGTAGGGCGCGAGGGAATGCAATGTCAAACGGCGGCAAAGGGCAACACTGATTGCGGTTGATATTTATAATTTTGTTGAGAGAAATTAACAAAGATTTGTAGAACGACTTGCCAATTCTATATCATATTTTAGGGTTCAATTTCCTGGCTTGCATAAAGACTGGAAACATTACATTTCCTAAAAACGCAAAAATGCAAGCGACGCATTTTCAAGTAACTAATGGAGGTTGTAGATCGTAAAATTATAGTTGTTGTGAACAACACATTTTAGGTATGTACTTCCGACAGTGATGTCCGTGAAAAGCGTCACTGAGAAACAACATTTTTGTCTTACTTACTACGCATACTAGTGAAAAACGGACACAAGTCTAAAAAAAGAATCGAAAAGTTATACAGTATATTAATTTCATTATACATGGTGTCCAGAAACTAATAGTACAAGCGAGGAACTGATCAATCGACATCACATTTGCAGTTGATTTTGCGGTATATATATATATATATATATTTATTTTTTTTTTCGATTAAATCGAGTACGACGTTCGTTCTTTTAACCAAGTTGAAAAAAAATCGGTCGCTAAAAGCCGCCCCCAAAACTTTTTTTAACTATTATTATGCTACGATTATATTCACCATTTTATCGCTTTTACGACTAGTTTCCGGACGCCTTGTTTATAGAACCTAACAATTTTTAAAAATGATTTTTTTTTGTAATTTTAGTGAATTCTCTTTTATGAAGTTAAATAACAACAACAAACATACTGTATGCAAGCAATTCATCTGTGTGAGTAGGTACTGTGTTCGAATCAAATTTCGCTGCCATATCCATGCATTTATTATGTACCTACGTGAAACTACGATCTGATATGTTAAAGTTTTTAAAAATTAATAATAACTGTTTTTATTCAGTTTAAAATACGGTTCGTTTATAAAAAAAATCTTCTAGGTAATTATTATTATGCGTGACAGCTGTTTCGCCTTTCGATGGTATTTTTAAACTGTGGTGAAGCTACTTACAGACGATCTTATCGTGTACATAATTTGCAATTTCAGCATTAGCAAGCTACCTTCGTCCGGAAGTAGATTAAGTAAAAATTAAAGGCCAAACAGGTAATTGTAACTAGGTACAGTGATTTACAAAAATGGTCTTTATAAACATGTTCATTAAATATCACTAAAATGGCCCTATACAAATTATCCAATTATTATTATTATTTTATAGTTAAACAGACAGCTTTTATGCATTTCCACGCTAACTCAAACTAGAAAAATCCTAGCTCTTTTTACGATTTCTGACCCTGGTTACATGTTCCCTCTACATCTATGAGAAATCCAGTGATATAGTTAAATATTAGTGCCGTGCAGTCCATAAAGTCTGAAAAACTCTGTCTACCCTAAGAAAAACGAACCAAGCAAATAAATTAAACGGTAATGGAAAAATACAGCAAATTAAACGATAATGGAAAAATACAGCAAATTAAACGATAATGGAAAAATACAGCAAATTAAACGATAAAGGAAAAATACAGTAAATTAAACGATAATGGAAAAATACAGCAAATTAAACGATAATGGAAAAATACAGCAAATTAAACGATAATGGAAAAATACAGCAAATTAAACGATAATGGAAAAATACGGCAAATTTCTGAAGAAAATGTATTCTTCAATGAATCTGGTAAAGAACTTGGACGGCGTGGCGTTCATTACTCTATTACCAAAGGTAGGCTGTGTGTAGTTTTTCAAGTTCGGATACGAATTGTGAATTGAATATGAGAAAATAATAATTTTATTATCATCTTCCGCTGATTATTATGGCCAACTGAATAAATGAGCGCACAAGTTCCTTATCAAATTCGTGATAAAAATGCGTTTTGTTCAGAATTTCTTACGGTAGACACAGCTTTATAGTCTTTATAGACTGCACGCCACTGCTTGTACGCCTATTTATTTACTTGCCCACAAAAATCGACGGAAGATAATGATAAAATAGATATTTTCAAATAATCAATAATAAAAAATTTAAAAATTTAAAAAACTAGATACACCCTACCTTTGTTCATCGAATGATGCACGCCACTGGTAAATAGGTACGTATATTATGCAAACATCTTAATAAAATTCTTAAAATGTTGCTGGTTGCATTCCAACCACCTTGTTGCATATCAGGGAAAAGATAAAATGGTTGATAACAGAATCATTACAACCAAGCATAGATTTTAATTATTTATTAAGAGGAATGGCAGCGCGGGCTGTTTCATACGAAACATCATTTTGGATTAGAGGCCAAAGTACTTACCTAAACCTTATGATATGTATGTTCATCAAAATGTATTGAAAATATTTAGTACAGATTAGAAGTACTATTTTTTTTAACTTATAAAATAAAGGCCAGTAAAAAATTCCTACTATTTCTGAAGCAACTTTAGCAATTATTTGGGGGCTAATGGTAATATAAAATTAAATTAAATTTATATTAAAAATGACCAACTTACGTTGAAACACAAATTTGTCGTACATTAAAATATCGACGAAAAAACTTCTTTTTTTAGAGTTTTTTTTTACATTTATTTTATTTACATAATCATATTTACATATCGAATATGATAATTTAATTTATTTTTTTCATGAACCCATAAATAATTGTCAAAGTTGCCTCTAAAATATCATGAAAAATTGATTACATAAATGATCTATATTTCATAATTTAAAACAAATATAAATAAAACATTCAATTTATTTTTTATAACTTATTGAAGTTTGTAAACCTCATTGTAATATTTTAATCATTGAAGACGATAATATTAACACATCCCAAATGAACCACGAAACCGAAAAAACAACTGAAATTAAAAAGATTTCAGTCGCATCTGGGACTCGAACCCAGGACCTCTACCTATCCGGGGTAACCGCTTAACCAACTTAGCTAATGAGACCAGTTCAATTTACGCTATTTACACCGATATCATACTTCAAGTTCAAGATTTGTCAATATTATCCTCCATTTTTATAAATCCAATTGAATATTTCTTTCCAGACTTGTAAAATAAGTCAATAGATTTCTCATATAAATAAAAATCAGGTAGGTATATCCGAGACTCTATCCAGATTACAATTGATTTCTAGATGAAACTTTGCAATCATCATAAGGATAGCAGCCAATAATATGGGATTTATAAAAATGGAGGATAATATTAACAAGTCAACATGAAGTATGATATCGGTGTAAATGACAGATGCGACTGAAATCTTTTTAATTTGTTGTTTTTTCGGTTTCGTGGTTCATTTGGGATGTGTTAATATTATCGTCTTCAACGATTAAAATAAATAAAACACTTCTAATCCTTACTAGATATTTACTATGCCTTTAATTAAAAAAAAAGAACATTTACTTTCGGTGTGTATTTTGGCCTCAAATCCAAAATTAAGATTTATATGAAACGGGGCACGCAGCCGTTCCTCTTAAGCCCGTTTTCAGTATCTAATTTTAGTGCAGCCTCATTCTCTCGAATAGAATAGGTGTTATGAATATGCCATGGTAACTTTAACGATCCAATATCCGTATTACCGAAGATTTCAATCTATTGAAATTTTATACCGCGCTTCGAATGAAATGAAACGATTATAAAATAGCTATAAACTGAGCTTTCTCACACCCATAGTGGATTAAAAAGGGTAGCACTTTGGAGGTACGTGGGAACATTGGATGCAACCAATTCCGAAAGGATATTGAGGTAATAAACAAAATATAGGTTAGATACACCTGATTTTAGAGGTAATCTTCTGATACGGTGAAAAGCATATTAAATATTTAAGTATTTAATTTGAGATTTCATCTGAAAATGAATTTATTTGATGCATTGAATGGATTTTTTTATCGACCAATATTTATTTATTTACTAGCTGATATGTACCCGGCCTTTCTCGGATACAATACATAATTTGGCAGCGAAAGTAACTATCTCCAAATAAAGAAACATTCATTTGAATATTTTATTTCATTCCAAACGTTTATTTTTTCAAAATAAATCATAAAGTTCTTAAGTAGGCACCTACTCGTGTTTTCCATTTTGAAAATATTCTACCCAAAAAAATCTTCTTCTTTTTGTGGCTAACCAGAGTGTTATATCTATGGGCTAACCTAAATAAAACATGACCGGTTCAATGTTTTTCATACTAATTTTAAAACGTTATAGCAACAGTTTTACATATTGGATTTCATTCAAATTACTTTCTAAACCTTCCCGGCACTAATAAAAACAAACTGCGCTATTTTCAGCGAAACCGGTCAAGTAATTTTCGAGAAAATCGAGGACAAACAAACAAACAAACTTGCATTGATATATATATATATGTATATATATATACATTGATATATATATATATATATATATATATATAGATTTACAATAATATATATATATATATATATATAGATTTACAATAATTACATGCCACAGTTAACTACAACCATAAGAATATACACAAATAATTTTAAAGATTAACTGTTAAGTATGGCATTAGGTAAATTAAGATTTTTTTTTAAAGTTTTCTGCGTTTCAACATATCCATATTAACTTACTAATATTCAAGCCATTTCACGGCAGGGGTAGGCAGATACAAGAGAACGCCGCAGAACTCTGTATCGGCACACACTCCTTGCTTCATTCGCATTCATATATTATCTCATATGTCGTTTCATATATTCCCTTCTGTTATTCCGACTCTTGACATGACCCGACGTATTTGATTCACTTGATCGTGCCATGTCTTCCTGGGGCATTTCCGGCTACTTCTACCTTTAACTTCATCATATATTCTCGTTACAATTCTTTCTTCGTTGACAAACCATCTAAGCATCCCTTTCTTAATCTTATTTATTACGCTTAGGTACATCAGTTTTGCATTCTTTCCAGATATCCACATTTGTAACACGGTCTTACGTATTAATTGTTTTTATGTTTAATTCTTAGAACTCCATTTAAAGTTTTTTTATTTTTTTATTTACTTTAAATCAAATTTAGTAATGTTATTATTGAGTTCTGCAAATATTTCTAATTTTTACTATTGTGACAGCTGTTTCGGCGTTCAAGGCCACTTTCGAACTTAAACTGAAGCAGTTAACATTTCATCCTGATGACGGTAAAGTTCTTCTGAATGACTTTCCACGTCCATTAGGCACATTGATAAATTATCACACTTGAAAAATGAAATATGTCATTAAAAGTATGAAAAATAAAAGAAAAAATAATTTAAAAAAATATCCTAAAAACAAATCAAACCTAACCTAACCTATTTAATAAGTTTATATTAAACATTTTTTTTATTATTTTATACCACCTTTCAAAAGTGAACTGTGCCGATTTGTCCGGTTTCCACTACATCATAAATGCAGTGGTATTTATGATTTTTCAAGTTTTGCATCTTCGATGTCCTGCATGAATGTGCTGCGTGATTTTCCTGCATGATTGTCCTGCACGAATGTCTGAACATGTTGTATTTATGTCGGTTTGTCCGATGTCCATGTCCAGAAACAGAATGACCGCAGCACATCTCCCACTCGTCCTGACATAAACATTGTAATTTAATATGAAATGTGTTCATTATTGGCCGGCTTGGTATTGCCAGCTCGTGTCCGTATATTTAAAGCCATAATAGAATCTACGTACATTAAATTTAATACGTTACAATAAAAAGCGACATCTGTTCGGTGCAGGCGAGGATACGGGGTGTTTTAATAAATGTTCATTTTAAATCCGATTTAAACAATACTCCATGATGAATTTGAACAATATTCAAACATTTCTTCGTTAGAAGAGCGTAGAAAATATTTTGTCCTGATTTGCATTTTCAAAATTATTAACCGTATTTTTGACTCAACTTCTTTATTCGACTTCTTAACACTTCTCTGCACAATGGGTACCATTCTCCACTGTTCGGAATGTTGAGCCTTGTTAACTCAAGCCAGGGTCCTGAAATTTTAGGTACCAGTCTAAACGATTTTTATCAGTCTTTACGAAAATAGACTTCGAAGAATATAATTTAATATGTTTATCATCATGGATTCTACCAGAACCTTGTTAAGGCATTCACTTGAATATTCTCTCAAATGTGCATTTTTGTCATTGCTTCATTCATGTATTATGTATGCGTGTAACGATACAAGTACTTACCTGCCTTGTCTATGTATTCGACACCTCAAATGATACAACACCATCCCTACGGACTGGATAATATTCAGGTAGTTTCTACACGAGAACGACCCCTGTTTTACTGCGTTACAGGGGAGAGCCTTCCACGAACGGACATCAACATATTCAAAGCGGCCATTGGAATCCAGACAAGGACCTTACGGGTTAGTTAGTAGAATTTTCCGGCTTACCCGCTCTCTTGAGCATCATTTAATTGTTACTTTAATGGTAACATGGCGCCCTATACAATTGACTGAAACGACGGATTCGTGTATGTAGATTTACAATTACCCTTTGATAATGTTGCATTAGCCAAATCTGAGTGATAAACTAATTGTTAGCAAATTCATAATGGAGATTTCCCCATACCCTGAGTTATTTGTAGTCATTAATTAATAATTGAAACACACCATTCCACCAATTTCCTTTGTTGACAAAATTAAATTCTTTCAAATAAACTTTTATATTTAATAACAAGTCACTTTGTTTTTAATCCACTTTTATTTTTTTATTTGTCGACTAGTTTCGATTCTGCTGAATCGTCTTCAGGACATAGAACATACATGTTCTGACGACGATTCAGCAGAATCGAAACTAGTCGACAAATAAAAAAATAAAAGTTAATTAAAAACAAAGTGACCTGTCATTTAATACACCATGTCAATCCACAATGTGTTTGCTTATTCTGAAAATCTAAACTTTTATACTTACAGAATTATTTTTATAAATAATGTTAAGATGATAAAAAAATATTGGTAAACCGCCAAGTTAGATGTACGAGTACTGTTCATTTTCTGTAGCTCATGTTTTCCTCATTTCGTGTGGTGTTTTGTGTAACGGGATATTTTGACCATTTATGTATTAAAAAAAATATTAATTACTATATACTAAAATTGTAGATTAGATTAGTTTCATCGTAGCCTAACTAAGGTCAAACGAAACGATTTTGACGCTACTATTCAGCATCTAATCGCTGCGTGTGGCAGAGTAGTTTAGACTTATATATGGAATTCAATACTTTGTGTGAAATCACTATGAAACAGAACGATACATGAAATAATGAACACAAGAATTATATACGCCACCACACCCGAGCAATAAAATAAATTAAAAAACAAAAACAGCGTGAAATATTCGAGGTACTTAAGTAAAAGTAATCAATCTTTTGTAAAGAAAACATTCACAGTTCACTGATGTACGCGGAAAATAAAAGCAGTTTCACATAAAAGAAAGAGTTTTCGTAAAATTTAATTCCAAGATTCGAGTCTCTTCGATGCCTAACGGCTGTTCTTCCTAACCCTACTGAGCAACTGTTGCGTCGAAATTTTGCCTCAACACTGTTCAAATGCACAAATACGCTCTTCCCAACGAAATTCCCGATCAAATTTACGATCAATGTATGATATCGATTATGTGGAGTTCCGCTCAACAGAGGACTAGTTATAAAAAAATGTCAACAGGGTGAAAAAATGTCAAATGTCATTATTGGTTCGCGATCTATTTTACGCGATTCAAATATTGGATAACAATTTTTTTCCGTTTTCGAATGTCAAATACATTTTGTATGTTTCAAATAAAATTAAAGAGAACCTAACATATTTTACTAATTATAAGCCACGTTTTGTCTTGGTTTGTACAGAGGAAAACGTCAACTGTCAAATCCACGAAACAAATAATGTACTTTCGTGGAATTTATTATCATTTTATTGTCTCTAAAGTGGGCGGCCACTAATTTATTGTCTATGAAAGTGGGTGGGCATCTTAATAAACAATTTGGGATGTTCAACGATAAAAAATGTTTGGAAACAGGCAAAAACAGCGTTGCTCAAAAAAGCACTTGGCTGATCAGTGCCTCAGATTGATCATTCGAAAAGTTGGGAAGGACGGCCGTTAGTCCAATGAGTCCCATCGTGGGTGATTTAAGTCGTCAAGTATTGCGAGGCGATCAAGTGCTTTGGGTGACGATAATATAGGGCGATAGGAATATTTTGTACACTTACTCTATTCCTTTTTTGTTCAATGCCAGCAACTCGGGCGTTTATTGGCACATAATTTGATAAGGATACGTGTACTTTACCCGTCACTAGACGATGTCTGTTAAATCGGGTAACAATAAATACATATATGAAGGATTATGCAGAAAAATTCTCACAATACATAAAACGCCAATAAAATAAAAATTAAAATACAAAGTTAACACATCCAAAGTATCTAAATTAAATAAAAGTAGATAAAATAATCTGGATAAAAATCATTATTTAGAAATGTAAACTATGTTTAATTTTAAAAATATGTAATAAAAATATGAATAACAAAATCAGATTAAGGAAAGTGTTTAAGCAACTTGGGGAAGGAATTCCTTTTTTATTAGCAATGTGTTGAAGTTTTTCTATATAACCATTTTAGGTTGTTTTGCGTTATGTGTTGAGAGGTTTCCTTTAGGATGTTTGAATATGAGAGGTGTGAGGTAGGATTCATGTTTTTTTGGCAAAAGTGGATTTAATGTTGGGTACTTGAAATTGAGTCTTAGATATAGCTCTTGTGTTTTGTGAGCGGGATATGTGGGAAGGTGATGATTTTATGCAGTTATTATAGATAATTCTTTTAATAAATAGCTTCCTGATATCAAGAATGCTACTTGTAATTAATAGGTTTTCTGTATAATGTTTTTTGAACGTGATTCTAATTATTACTTTGTGATATGTTTTTAACGCCTTAATAAACCTGTTTACACCATGCGTTGACAAATGGCAAAGTAAATATTTTTGATTGTTTTAGCGACATGATGTTTCTTATTGTTCTAAAAATGTATGGTAGTTTCCAGATTCTCTTTACGCGTGAGTTAATATTTAGTTCCCACTTTAGTTTGTATTTCACTGTTAAACCTCGATAATTAATATTATCCGTGTTTTAAAATTATTCGAACGTGCAGTTTGAGGTTTTAGAGGTAATACATGGATGTAGGTGTAAATGCGGAAAAGTTTTTAGTTGTCCAACATTCGTTTTACTGAAAGACAAGTATTTGATTTTGTTTCTGTCGGGTCATTTTAAAAAAAAAATTGTTTCTTACCAACTTCCGTATTTTTAAGGGCCTTTTTACAATTTTGCGTTTTGAAACGAATTACCGTATCATCTACATAATAGATCGCATTATAGAAGAACGTTGGAAGTTTAATATCTGTGAGTCTATTAATATAAATTTCAAATAGAATCGGATCCAAGATGCTACCTTGAGGGACTCCATATTTTTTTTATCGTGTCCCTGGAGCATTTGTTGATTTCTACTATTTGTTGCCTATTTAAAAAATAACTAATAAACCATCTGAGTAAAATTATAAACACTGTAGGTCATACTGCGCTTTTTCGTTGAGATCTGCGTTTGGTGCAATTTAAAGGTTTCCGTTAAATAAAATTCTAAAAAATATCGTGACAAAAAATTCTTTGGATAAAATGTAATTTTCCGATCCAGAAGAATCAGCAGCATTTATTGGTTTGTCATTGGGTCAAGTATTTTTTTTTTGCGCCCGCTATGATTGATATTTTGATTGGGTTTTATTTTGTGGGGGTACCGAACAAAATGTTCTTATTATACATGTGACTGAACAATGGCTGAGTTGGGATCGCGTGAGTTCAGTTCCTCAGCTGGATAAGTCCTCCACCACGATACAAGCAACATTTTCCATTTACTGTGATGGTAGTAGGAGATTTTCAAATATTGTCAGGTTATTCATAAACCGGGAATGTTTGTATTTCTTCAAAAAAAAAACGACCTGTGTGTGAAATTAATAAATAATTCCAAGTGTGGGACTTGAATGAATGCGCAATTTATCGCCGGTCTGGACTTGAAACGTTCCACTGCCACGGCTACTGTACCTCTGTACTGAGTACTTACGGTACTGAGTACCGAGTTTTGGCGACTATGCCACTATACACACTGACTCCTAAAGAATGAGCTACCCCTGCAACTGTTCTCGGGTTTTATTGATGGATTATAGCTACTTATTTGACCGATTGATACATTTAACATGGGCAATACATACGGTCGCCGTTAACCGCCTATTTTCCGCCCGACATGCGATAGCAGTTTGTCAAATTTCATGTTGGGTTGTATGATTAGGCATTGATTAAACCATCAAACATAACGATCATCAAAAATCTACCAAACGCTGACAGTCCGAAAAGCGGTGTTAACGAATACCTTTTAATATTAAAAATGGCGCTAGTCGTCTAATTGCGACGATGTCAAATATGACAGTATATTAAGTCGTCTAATTGCGACGATGTCAAATATGACAGTATATTAAGTCGTCTAATTGCGACGATGTCAAATATGACAGTATATTAAGAAACTGACTATTATGGCTATGTAAATGTAAGGACAGTGATAAATGGCAACTAAATCATAGTTTCAAACTGTTGAAAATGGCCTTAAACGCCGAAACAGCTGTCACAATAATAAAAACTAAATATACTCTCCAGAACTTAATAATAACATTATTAAATTTGATTTACATTAAATTTAAAAATGAAAATTAAATGGAGTTCTACGAATTAAACACAAAAACAATTAATAATTTTAATAATAATACTTGGACGATTTACATAGCGCCGTTTTTGTGAAAAATCACCTCAAGGGCGCTGTACAAATACTATTTGCTAGGGTTAATCTTATTATGTATATATACAGAAAACATACTTACCTGGTAGGGCACTCCAGATTAAAACTTAATTAAATTACAATGTTTTGGGCTGAGATGGTATGACTTGACTAATGATGGCTGCACGCACAGGACACATATATTAGAAAACACTGCACATTGCATGACATTGAAGATACTGTTTAAATCCTATTTGTCATTGGTATTATATACATTAGAAGGTTATTGACAAAAGAAGAGTAGGTGCTTATTCGAAACATGATTTTATTTGAGATATTTAGATAATAATTATTTACATTTACGAATAATAAAATTATTTGTTTATTAGGTAACTGAACCATTCATGGATATGACTGTCCGAAGAGATGAGTTTTGAGTTTTGACCTGAATTCTGTCGAGTCTTTAATCAATCTTAGATCGTATGGCAGTTTATTCTAGGCTTTAGGGCCTGACACGCTAAAAGCTCGCTCACCAAACTTAGTATCTGGTGTGCGCTTTAGTTCCTTCAGCCTCCCGATGGCCGATTAAGTCGATGTTCGCGTCTGAACTGGTAAGTAGTAAAACGCAATAGCAATTTACTTGGCTGGATTAAAATATTTTCTATTTTTTTAATTTAAGTACGCAACGCGCGCATTCTTGTAGTTAAGCGGGGCCTATTGTCGCGCTGTTTGGACACGAACACAACCAATTTTTCGACAAATACAAGAGTTTACTTAATTTTAATTGCACGTGTTGACGTCACTTATCACTTTTCTCAGGACAGTGATTTAGTTACCACTTATCACCGTCTTTGCTACTGGCTACGTGTAACCTACGCATTAGACAATACGATCATTCGATTAGATTCTAATATTCAGAAAACTAATTTATGAATAAATTTCCAGTAAAAAAAACATATTTGATAAAACACAAGACTTTGTCGAATTTTGCTTATTTGCGTGGTTGTTTACGTAAGTTAAGTAAATATGTTACTCCAAACGTTACGATAGGTTGTGAGGTTATGCGAATTGAAGAAGCTAAGTAGATGGGTAAGAGTAAGGTTGCTTTTTAAAAAGCTTAAATATTTCTTATAAAATTTTGAGTTTCGTTAGTAAAATATCACAAAAAGTGGTAATTCATTATTTTATGATGTTCGCATTTGTAAAATGTTTGCAGAAACTCTGATCAACATATAACAGCAATAACTTTTGAACGGTTAACTTTGGCGTCAAGAAAGCATTTAATTCCTAGATTTTCTAGGTGAACTCGTGATGTTTGCTCCATATTTATCGACTGCATAATGAGAAAAACATTTCTAAAAAATTGTGTTGAATTTTCGGGCGAGTCCTGTAGCAAATGAATAATAAAACAAGTAAACATATTCTACCAATCATAAACTTTTATAAAGCTGTCAGGGAAAATTACGACGAGGAGACCAGTAAATTTAAAAATTGTAAGAATACGTAGAATATTGCAATTTAGTAGCAGGTACACGATCATACTGATAACAATAATTGGATAATGTATCCACCTACCTACTTAGAGCTATTTATGTGAATAAATTACCTCGTGGTTTGGCTAGTGTGCATCGGCGTGCATTGCTCTATGACCATATGTAGGCTGTGCGTAAGTTTTCAAGTTCGGGTATGAATTGTGCATTAAATATTCGAAAATTACCATTTAATTAGCAACCTCCGCTGATTATTATCTTTTCGACTGTATTTACACAACATTGGATATTTTGGTGGCCTTGGAAAATACATTGTTTAATTTCTTTAAAAGATTGGTATTCATTTTGTGGAGTCATTAAAAATAAATGAATTAAAATTTTTACTTTGCATTTATCACTTTATTAATATACACAGATTTCGAAAGCGATTCTTTCTTCATCGGAATATATATAAATATAACATAAATTTGTTATTCAATGTTTTACAATATTTTTTGATTGATTACTTACCTACTTTAATCAATTTTGTTTATGTTTATAATTTGTCTATTCTTATATTACTGTGAACTGATTTTTATAATTTGTCTATTCTTACATTACTGTGTTCTAATTTTTATAATTTGTCTATACTTGACATTATTATATTTGGTATCTATTCTATATATTCCTGATGAAGAAAGCAGCTGGAACTCGAACCCAGAACTTGATGGTCTATCCAAGACGTTGCGCTTTAATCCACTGAGTTACAGCTCAATTCTTTTTGTCATTTTTATCGGTACCATACTTCGATTTCATAGAAATGTCAGTATCATCTTCAATTAATTATTAATATATTTTCGGTTGTTTTCTTTTTATCATGCCTACAAGATTCTACCGAAATTTATTTGTAATATTTGGATATTGTCTCGGATATACTTATCCCTAATCCCAGCTGGTACCGTTATCTATTTATTTTTTGTGTCTTTTCGGTTTCATGTTTCATTTTGAGAGTTGTTAATATTATCTTCAATGATTAAAAAAAACTTTATTAATTAGTTTTATTACGTATTACCTATTCAATTAGTCTTGCTTTTGTTATGTGCTATTGTCGATGATCGACCACAGGCCCGTGGAGTATGGTTGCTTGACCTCGCGCCCACGGCTCACTGGCTAACTGGCTCCCTCCACAGGTGTCGACCAATCGCCATCCCGTGGCAAATGGAGATGTCAAACTCCCCAGGTATCCGATTTAGAGCCAAACAGAGACCGTATTGCACGATCAAATATCAAATTAACCTTTCATTGATGGCGGCTACGACCTGTTTTATAACCCATATAAAGTTGGCTTGTTTTGTGTACCCGTTGAGGTATACAGTGAAATGTGCTACATATATTATGGTAATAAGACGCGGACTTTGATTCTTCAGAAATTTCATTCATTTTGGTGAATCGTACTTATGACCAACTGGAATTTTACAAAGAGGTCCGAGGTAATTTTGAAATCATTGTGTGCCTTATTTGGCAGGTACGTATATTATAATAATGTACAGTCTGACATTTAAAAGTAGACAAAAGTTAGGTCGCTGCGATCGTATAAATTGTTTTAAATGGCAACAAAAAGATAGCTAATAGGGAAATAAACGTAAGTAAAAAAAATATAGTTCAAGTGCATTTGTTTTACTATAACCAAACAGTGTTCAGAAATGAGAGGTACCTACTTTACGAAAGGAGATGATTCTACATAATTTTCTAATTTAATTTTATGTTTAAACTTTTTTATTATTTAACGCAATTTTTTGATATCTCGGAAATTTTATGTTTCAAAATAACTGTTTATTAGATGTTAGATAAATTTAATAAATAAAAAAAATAAAAAACAAAAAAAAACAAAAGAAAACAAAAAAACAAAAACAAATTTCACAGATCAAATTATTTTTTTTAAATAATTATATTTAGATAAATAATTTACCTACGATGTTTTGCGTTGTTTAATTAAAACTAACTAACTAACGCCAATAGATCATATAGTAGTGAAATTGCAATACGAAGCATATGAAGCACTTGTTCGCAGCATCTTAGAGTACAGTTTCATTATATGGGCCCCCCTCTGAACAGAACCATATTCTCGAAATAAAAAAGTGCAAAAGAGGTTTATGCGTTACCTTTATATGAGGGTATATATATAATATATTATCCATTCCTATATCAATCCTCTTTTTTAACAGGAATACTCGATTTCAATACCTTAGAAGTCCGCCGAAAAATATTTTTAGTTAAACATTTTGTAATATGCAAGCAACTTATTAGCCATAAAATTTATTTTTACTTATGGTATCCCTTCAATCAAATGACAACCGACCGACTTTCTGTTATCCACAGAAGACGAGATTTATTCGCTTTTCTGCTTCTTGCTGAATCGGTCGTGTAGTAAAACATACTAGTAACTTGTTGATTTGCATTTGCATCACTTCTAGTTTATAAATTTACCTTCTGAATTTTGTACGCGTTGAGAAATAAATTAATCAAATGGTGACCCTTCTTTTATTAATATCTCCGCGACAATCTTTAACGAAAGCGCTTGGTAAGTATTGGTAAGTATACACAATACACAACATACCGTCAAACATATAATACAGTTAAAATACGTTAAAATTTCTTTAAGTCAATCTCTGGAATCATTTGTAAACCACCTATATTGAAAGAGGTAAGCTTATAATTTCCTAATAAGTATATTCGTGGGAGATCCCATGCGCTATTTTATGCTCCAAAAGCGAAAACTTATGTTTACTCGAACACGCCAATCAGCAGAGCGACTCAACTGCACAACGAAGCTGCATTGACCGTTTAAATTTTTAACATCACTTACATGCAATTATGTGACTATCTCTTAACCCATCTTACAAAATAGTTATAAAATTGCCCCCATTACTTTTAATACTTTACCAATCAACCTTTCACTTCTTGCATGTTAGATACACTTTATCATCTTCAGTATTATTAATATTATTAATACACAAATGTTTACTTACTTATACTATTTGTTATTTCTAATACTTGTAAATGTATATTTTGTACAATTTTCCATTTATCAATCTCTGTAATATATTAGTGCACAGCTGTTTTATGGAGACTATGACAAAAATAGTGAAAACATTTTAATGTAAAGAACACATTTCAAAGACGAAGTGAGTAGCTCGGTGTTGCAATAGTAATGATATTTTGTAGTTCCAATTAAATGCCAAACTATAACTGAAGTTATTAAAAGCTAAGTTATTTTAGGAGATCTAGAAAGTAAAGTCATTTGGAAAATTATAGCGGCGAATAATATAATGTCTAACAAGAATAAAAGAATCGAACCTAATTTCCGGACACAAAATCAGGTAAGATAGCAATGACATACAAAGTGTTTTCCAATAACTTGTGAACTAAATAGAAATACTGTTTTCATACTTAATTTTCAATGTTGGTGTTTAAAGTGGTAAATTTGTCTTGAGATTTACCAAATCAATGAAAATATTAGCTTTAAAATTGGTCTAATGGCAATGTGAACAAATGAATGAATTAATTTTAAATCTAATCGGATTCGCCCTATGGATAGAGCTTGTTTTAATGACTCTTCTCCTACGCTATTGGAATCAGATGGTAGGTTAATTACGAATTCGAAATTAATAAATTAAATACGTTGCTCATTTATCAATTGTAAGTCACAGTACACAATACATTCATTAGCCTAGTCCCAAAATTGGGATCTGCTAAATTGGAAACAGGTTTTTTTGCAGGTTAAAATCAAAACATCATACATTTAAGTACCTATAGGTAATACAAACGCATTAATTTGTTTTGAACCAACCGACCGATTTCGAAAGTACCCTTCCTTCGTCAGGATTACATTAAGACTAAACTAAGATACCGTAATAATGAAGGCAAAAAATGATAATTTAAAAGGACTGGAAATTAAAAAATCCCTAAAATAATTCTAGTTTATTGAATAACAAAGTAAATTTATCGCTTTGTTCATCCAGAAAACCCCCTAATTACCTCTTCCCCTTTGGTCCTACTCCAACATCTAAATATTCATGTATGTCTATCATTATTTTGTATCTTAGTTTATTCTTAATATATTTCTAACAAAGGAAGGGAACTTCCGGATCTGGTCGATTATTATTTATAATTGAAGTGGTTCAAAACAAATTTATGCGTTTATATTACAATTATGGCAAGCCACAAAGTAAATGCTTTTTAAGAATATTTATATTAGTATTTATAAAAAAAAATATTAATATCATGCAAGACCAATCAATTACTCATTTTTTATTACTACCTTTACTATTCGACTTAAATATCCATTTAGAAAATCTTATTTTTTATTGAAAAATATTGACAAAGGAACCGTCTTTATTTCGAAAGATAAATTAACATTTCAAAGATTCATAACTCATTATGGAAGTCATGACTATAGCAGAGCTTATGGCATTGACTTAGAAAGTTCTGTGTAAATTTTATAATGTCAAATCTCACCGTTCGAGAGTTCACGCGTTTTCAGACATACAGTTTTTCATAGATGAGATATATTTTGGTTTGTACCATCGTGCCAGTGCTGAAAAGAAAAGTGCGCAAACCAGGGCAAATTTCGTAACGTCAGAGAACAAAATTGGCGAGCTTTTAGTGAGACATAAAAACAACACATTTATAGTTGCTCCATTTGTCGATGGCCTCCATGGTCAAGGGGTAAGGCTCTCAACTACGAATCCGGAGGTCGCGAGTAATTTTTTTATTATTTAATATGTCTTGTTTCGTAATTAATTAATGAAAATAATATTTGCGGCACGTTCCAGTTTGACCAGATCTAAATAGCCAAGTACTTCCCCACCTTTCTCATCCCATCTCCTTCCCGGTCTCACTACCGTCAGCCTCACAATATACCCCAATTGGGGATACCATAGTCTCACTGGCTCCAGACGATTAGGAGAAGCTGGGACTCTTGTGCGCAAAAAAAATAAAACCTTATTTTCCTTCACTCCCTTCAAAATATAAACAAAAAATAAATAACCGTATAGTTCAGACGGCAATAGAAACATGAACCTAGTCTTAGGAGCGCTTTAGTATGTCACATAAAAAATAAAGTACCACCAAATCACAATAAATATTTCATACACAATATTGTTTATATTATGTTTAACAAACGAAGAAATAAATCAGTAAGAAATGGAATAAAAATATAATTTACGACCCTTATCCCCGGGTCCTCTTATTTACGGCACATTTAATGGAATGCCATCGAAAACGCATTCTCAAATAACAATCACTACAGCCACTGAACAGATAACTCCTTGGAGTGTGAGCTAAGCCGTGTTATGAAGTATTTCTTCTAACAAGAAAGTTTCTCATTTAGCCCCGTTGTATTATTTACCGTCAAGTTCTAGATATTTCATATTTGTTTCCGGTGATGATAACACCAAAGTGTGTTGTCATTGGTCAAGTGTATTAAGGGGAGGGGGCTGCAACGGTCAGCTACGGCTGGCGCACCTTTCCAGGAAGCTCTTGAGTTTTTAGCGTTAATGAGGACGGTCGTATTGGTGGCCGTTCCCATTTCGGAATCAAATCATTATTTTAACTGATATTTGTATGTATATATTTTTTTTACGGGATACATAACGCAAGGCCATGCATACTCATACTACTTGCACTTAATCCTGTGGAATAGTAAGAATGGTCTGCTAGTAATGTTTGCACAATTAAAAATAAAATAGAAATTAGGGCCATAATGTTAGGCTAAAGGTTTTACCCTTTTCATAAAATGTCTGTTTTTAAGTTTCCAACACTACCGCTAGATGAAGGCTAACATAAATAAATAAAAAAAATTCGGTTGTGCCATCTCTGAAGGAAAAAAATGAACTAACAGAAATTTTGAGAAATTGAGCTCTCAGGCACAGGGATACGTTCCTCGGGTGTATGACCTTTACCGATTTGAAAGAAAACGGTTATTGGCAAATTTATAAGCATATCGACTCCTAGGCCCCAGACAGGCTAATGAAATAGATCTTCTTTAGATATTTATATATATATTTTTAGATGGTACCACACGAGAGTCCCAGCTGCTTCCAACCGTATGGAGCCAGTGAGACTATGGCATCTCCAATTGGTGTATGTTGCGAGTATGTTGATAGGGAAGAGGAAGGTGGGGGAGTACCTGGCTATTCAGATCTGGTCACCAAACATTTCTAAATTTAAAAATTGAAAGGAAAATATTAGCTTACTTCGGGTACACACACACGCCCACAACACCTCCGTAGGTTTGGGTGTCTCTTCAGTGACTCGTGGATTTCCATATCTGACATCTCCCGCATTCAAGTTATGAAATAAATTCGATGAAATATGGACAGACGTTATTAAATAACCATAATTAATAAATAATTTTATAATTTGCAAAGACCACCACCGCGTAACAGGTAACGGAGGTTTACAGAACACATACATACGAGATTTAGAAAATGCGAGTCGTCACTTCGTGAGTCATACTGCCCGTTGAGCACCGGTTTGGTATAGTATATTTTCACAAATCAGGGATACTATTACAAAATGTAGGAAATATCTTTATGTGAATACCGCACAAGAGTCCCAATTACCCACAAATTTCTGGAACCAGTGGGATGGCCTATAACATCCTCGATTGGGGTGTGTAGCTGAAGGTTTTAGTGAGAAGGGAACAGGGTTAGTTACTCAGATCTGGTCGAGCAACGTTCAACGATAATGGTTGTGTTTCACCAGGGCGACACTATCTATCACTATCTATCAATCTATCGAAAACAGTATCGAGTATTATTGCAATTACCGTTTTTTTTAAATCATCACGAAAAATCGCGCCAAATTTATTTTCGTATTCTCATGAAAAATCTATACCTTTTTTAAACAACTCCATTACATACGCCAAGGAATGAAAATTTTCAGTAACCTATCTAAAGACATTAATAATAATAAATGATATTATTATTATTATTTACTTATTATTACTTACTTATTATTACTACTTATTACTATTTTTTTTAGATACATATTATTATTTACTTACTACTATTTACATAATTTTATTTACATGTTATTATTTACCTATGTTTATTTTCATTATTATGTACTTTTGTATAAATATTTTGTTTGTGTTTCTAATAAAAAAAATGAAAAAATTAAAAGAGAATCTCAGTATTGCAAATGAATTATAAATTTATTCCATATTAAAAACCATTAATATTATTAAAAAAAAAAAAAATAAAAAAAAAAAAAAATAAAAAAAAATAAAAATTAATAAATAAAAAACAAACAAACAAACAAAAAAAAACAAACAAAAAACAAAAAACAAAACAAAACAAAAAAAAAAAAACAAAACAAAACAAAACAAAACAAAAACAACTGAACATAATGTACTGTGTAGGACAAGTGCAGTGATTTCCTTCAAATGATGTTAAGTCAATTAACAACAAATTACTGTACATTTTAAATTTAAACCCGCTAAATGACAGGACTGCATACATGTAGTTATATTACTTCTCAAGGTGACCAGTAAAATACATTCGAATATAAGCAAGTTAACAAACATTAAAATATTTAAACAGTCTACCCACCAGAACAACTTTTCTCATCCAGAGCTGGATGGTATTTGTAATAAAGCTATATTTAATTATATGGCACATTACATCACAATATTATTATCCGCATCTATCCTCAAGGATCAAAGGTTAATTAAAATGAATATCCGAGACCAGAACCAACCACTTCTTGCACAAAACAAAATACCTGACGTTACAAAAACTCTGAGCCCACCCAAAGCAGGAAAAATCACGTAATATTAACCTCCCTCACCGAGCAAATAATTCCCCATTATATTGTATAAATCAGCAAAGCTAATAAATTCCACTTAATTATTCGTTCATCAGCCGCGAGATGTCGTTAAATTGTTAATAATTTTAAATACGTTATGTGATCTCTGTGTAGATTATATTTGCGTGGGGGTTTGTACGTCAAAATATTAATTGCTGCCTCTCGAGAAATGCATTAATGCATTTTTATCCGTACCTACAGCGGTGCAGTTTTGTCGAGCGCATCAAGAAATAAAAATTCCGCTGTAAACGTCAAATTTTATTGGCGTTTATGAGAAGTAATGGGCAGATTTATCTTAAACGACAATCAATGACTGTTTTAAGCCGTTTCCTTTTTTGTCTTTTGCGAAAAGACATTAAGTTTTACCTTCTATTTGCGGAAATGTTTATGGAGTTTCAAATCTCTCAATTAATTTCTACAGGATGTTTGAAATTTTTACTAATATCATTCATTATTACGAAAATGACAATAAAAAAGGAAACTCTAATGCATTGGTCACATTGCAACGACCTGAAAATAAAAAAATAAGACAAATAATAATCCCGTGGAAGATCGATAGAAAACGCTATAGAGAAAGATTCCACATGGGTTGCAGAATGCAGGGTGCGAAACGTAAATGGAAGATTATTTGGTTATAACCGGTCAGTAGCTGAGTTGGCGTTGCCTTTGGGTCCCACCCAGACATCGTGAGTTCAATTCCTAGGCTTGCTAAGTCCTCCATCACGACACAAGCACATAATAGGATATTTTCAAATACAGATAGGCAATTCGTAACCTGGGAATGTTTTCTTTATTTTTATAAAATTAAAAATTATTCGTAAATTAAATTTTTTTAATCATATGTATGCTTAAAAAAAACGGATCAAATAATTTAATGTATTATCATTTTTCAGTTTTACAGATCTAATACTTCCACAGTGTGACGGGGATAAATTTGCGAGCGGCTCGCCTGAGTTTATTTTCCAGGTAACTTGCTTTTACTAAAGCATAATTTTGTAAATTGTATAATTGTACAGATAAATTGATGATATAATATATTTCTCAAATACGGTTTTCTGATAATGGCAAGTTTTATTCGGAGTAATTAGTTTTTTGGCTTTGCCGATCGGATACGACGGCTTACAACGGATGCAAATTGTGCATATCCGATGGGTTATTTCGGCACACTAAAAGTTAATCAATGTCTAAAATCTCCACATCACACGATGAAAATGACATTATAAACTGAAAATTGTTACGTTTACCTTGAAATCGGACAAGTGAAAGCTGTGTAATGTTGAGAGTTTTTAAAAATTTTGTGTACTTAACCTTTTCAGACATGAATTAAAACTGGCAGCGGTAAAAAACTTGCTCTATTTAGGAAGTAGGATTTTTTTTAAATTTTCAATAGTTTTTTTAATACTATTTTTTTAAATAAAAGTTATTGCTAATTTAATTTGAAACAATATTAGATATTAAAGTGTGTGTTTCACTTAAATTGACAAATTATACACTATGAAAATACAGAAAATACAACGTTTTATTGTTTTTTTATTTATATAACAAAAATTTTACATCCCTTCAAAACTAACTAACTTCGGAAATAGAGATTAAACAAAAACGTTACCTCTCAAAATATATATATATAGCTACCGCCTGAACGAGTAGCTAGAATCAAACGAAAATATTGCGCAAAGCCAGTAATATCAACAAATGGAAAACGAAAATTGTACAATTTTATGAGCTCTAGGTAGGGTGGAAATTTATTTTAAAATTATACATGTGGGGCTGTAATTCAAAACTGCCCATTTCAAAAAATATAACTTTTCAGTGGAGCCAATAAAACTGTACCGACTCTCACAATCATTATACGAAAAACATTTTTTTTTTTTTAAATAATTGAAAAAAATATTTGAAATCATTGCTGTGGTTTATTAATTCACATTCGATAAATAATATTTTAAACTAATATTATTTTATTTTTTATTTTGCAAACATGAATATTTCCTTTATATCCTTGTATCTATCCTACAAAACATTTGAAAATTTTGAAAGTACAGAGAAGACTTTATTAGGTCCTCTTCCTGATTTTTCTCCTCTCCTCTGTCCTTCACTTTCTTTTCAAATTTGGCGACTGTTAAATACATCTGTGAATCGTAGGAAAAATATTGCGTTTTGCAGAAAAATATATATTTCTCTTAAATTTCTTTTGGAAACAGTACGTATTGCCATAACATGAAAAGTAGTCGGTTTTGCGTAAAGGCTTACTTTTTTATCGAAATAGTACGTTTTGTAAAAAATGATATTTTTAATATATGAAAAATTAAACGGATTTTGTAATTTTCTCGTAAAAATAATAATGTCACCGATTCGTTAGCCTTGAATTGCCCCGACTGCAGATATAACTCAATTTCACCCATTTTGGAAATAGACAGTTTTGCATTACAGCCTCACATGTACCTACGATATGTTGTTATAATAATTCACGTACAAAAAAAGAAAAGATGTGGAGAAAAATAGAGATACCAACCTATTGTTGTCTCGATCTCGACAAAAGTAATCCAATACAAATTAACAGTTCGATAATAAAATTAACAGCTTTACCGTTAACAACAAAAACAAACAACCCTTGATTGTCCCGGTATACACAGATATTAAACATAAAAGCTGTAACATTTTTCTCCGGGCAAGTACGCGATAATTACCTGTCTTCACCAAATAAAGCCTTAAGCTGTAAGCTCACGTCTTAATTTAAGCTCGCACGACCTACTTGGTGAGTACGGACCTCGTAAGTTAATGAAGTAACTGCTATACATATTTGGTTACAAATTAAGTAATATTTAACCACAAGCAGTCTTAATTAAGTTATTTAAAATGCCAAAAACATAAACCGTCATTTGCAATTCAATTTTAACTGAGAATCGTAAAAAATCGGTTTTTCGATTAAAGTTTTAATGATAAAATACAGTGCGTTTTAAAATCTTCAAGAAATAGTGAATTATTTATTTATTAATTGATAAACTAAAGTTCTTAAAAACTTAAGACAAGATTTTTGTGCATAGCGCAAAGGGTAACAATTATTATTTTTATAAACAATAATTATTAATCTAAAACACTCATCCAAATTGAAAAAACCTTCCGAGCAAAGATAAATGTCGCCGGCAGGACTCGAACCCGCATAAGCCGACGTAGCTCAACGGTAGAGCATCTGACCGGATATTAGAAGGGTGCGGGTTCGAGTCCTGCCGGCGATATTTATCTTTGCTCGGAAGGTTTTTTCAATTTGGATGAGTGTTTTAGATTAATAATTATTGTTTATAAAAATAATAATTATTTATTTATTTATTATATTACATTATATACACCCTACATGGGCTTTTATATATTTAGTTATTTACAATAGTCACAGGTGCAAAACACATCATTACTGTTTAATTTTACAAATTTAAAATATATACACGGATAAGGCAATCAAACTATGTAAAAATATTGCATCATAAAATAATGTAAAGAAGGTGACAAATTAATCAAAATAAAAGACAGAATAATAAAATATAATGAGAATAAAATAAATAAAAACAAAGATATATATATAACACAGGAGTAGGGAGTTAATATATAATTAACCTTGCAATTTAATTGTTTCTACTACTGTCCTTAGGATAAATGGAAAATATCAGCGTTTATATTACAATCCATACTATTTGAAAAAAAAAACAGAATACTTTCTGGGCAATCTTTTGATATTTTCACAGAAAAAGATAAAATATCAGGTTTTAATCTTAAATTAGTAGAAAGACTTAATTATTGCTGATTGTAAAGTAAGTTATAATAAAGTGTTAATTTACTAAAATCAAATTAAATATTTCCTGCTTCGTATAAGGTCAAATAAATAATCACAGACAAATTATTTTTCACATACCAGTGGTAAGGCAACAGCGCAAGACACAGGTCGACCATCCAGCAAAACAATTAAAAATAAACTTCCGAAATTAACGACACAATGAAAGCTTAATTTAAAAACGAGCACCTCACCTCCCCCGACGTATTCGACCACCGAAGTAACCTATCGCACCGGTATCCGAGAGATAAAATTGAGGGTTTATGATTACTTCTTTGAGTTTGCTCGGTGATTATTCGTTAATTACAGCAGGCGGCTTTCCGTACGAGCGACTGTTGAGCCGGTCGTTTAACTCCACCACGGTACAGAGATGGCGGGAGATAGTCGGGCAGATGAAATCATTAGCAGGATGCTGGGATTCTTGGACCAACAGGACCGAACTGAGTTCACCGATGCCTACATAAAACATTTAATAATAACCCGTGATACCTGAACGGTACTTATCTAGGTACTTTAACCAAACCAAACATATCCCAACACATTAAATATGTTTACTTGACAGTGCCTTCCTTTTTTAACCGTGCAACGTGTCTAGTTTCCTATTATCAAACATAATCGAAAGTGTCTATAATTACATGCTTACATAACTTAATTTTGAATTTGAGGCCAAAATACCGATCCAAACTGAATGATCCTTTTTTTTAATTAAAGGTTTAGTAAATATCTAGTACGGATGAAAAGTGTTTTATTTATTTTTGTTTTAAATTATGAAATATGCGCCATGAAAAAAAATTATTTTCATGATTTGAGAGGCAACATAGAAAATTATTTTCGGGTTTATTGTATAAAAAAAAAACACATTTGCCATGTAAATATGATTACGTATATAAAAATATAAAAACAAAACATTAAAAAAAAAGTTTTTTCGGGTTGATATATTAAATTATGTACGGCAAAGTTGTGTTCCAACGTAAATCGGTCGTTTTTAATTTAATGTAAAGTCCACCATGATGGTTATTGTAAAGTTTTTTTTTAATATTATATTTCATTATATTTTCAAAGAAGGCGGGGCAAAACTTTTTTTTTTTAAATCACCGTTAGCCCCCAAATAATTGTTAAAGGTCCCTCTAAAATCGCGAAAAATCAATTCCTTTAATGGCCTATATTTCATAATTTAAAATATAAATTAATAAAATACTTCTCATCCGTACTAGATATTTACTAAAGCTTTAATTTTTTAAAAATATCTTTCAGTCTGGATGGGTATTTTGGCCTCAAATCCAAAATTAAGTTTTGTACGAAACATAGATTTTTAATTACTATAACCAAATAATAAAAATGTCTTGTTCTTCGAATTCTATGCTTAATTCACATGTATATAGCAAAACCAAAATATTAAAATAGAACTAATCAATACACACTATTACTAGTACCACATTTAACACATCCACGTGAACACCTCAGCACAGGTTCTCTTAGTGAAATGTTCACAAAACATATAACTTTTATTATTTTTTTTTAATTAGTTTTTATATAATTTAGATATTTTAAGGTAAGGTATAAATATTAAAAATACATACATACTATAAAAAAAAAATTCATAGTCGTCCTCACTAGGAGATCCTGTGCTGAGGCGGACCAGGTTTTGCATAAAGGGGTTTCAGCGACTTCTATATTTCAACTTCAAGGTTAGGGTAGGGTCTTACCAGTAATTTCTATGACGTTTTTTTTAGAACAGTATTCAGTTCTTGTTCTGGTAATTCCTTAAGCCAAGTTTTGCTGGAATTATTGATTGAATTACTTTTTTTGATAGTGGCGTTTGTTAAAAGTGGGAGTTTTTTTATATAATTTTACAGCTAAAAATTCAAAGCTTCTTTGTCCAAAAGTAGTATTGCATTTAGGTATATTTATCTTGTCTAGTTGCTTTGTTCTGGTATTATGATCATAAAGAGTCGTAGCCATTTTCTCATTTTTAAGATGATTAACTAGAATATTTTTGGCAAAGATTTTTTGGATACTTGGAACGTTGAAATGTTTAAAAATTTCGATTGTTGACGTCCTTATGGATCTTCATGATGCATTTCTGGGTTGTATTTAATGGTTTCATGTAATTTGATGCAGCTGAGCCCCATCCCAAAATTCCATTTTTTTTCATTCACAGTATCGCCTTCTCAAACCTACCTTACAATTCACATTATAAAACACCATAAGCACCTTAATCATACTTTTATGAACACATTATATAATTTGGTACTGTATATAATTAAGAAAATTATTTTTAAAAAAACTATGTACAAATAACAGATATAGCAAAATGCACACATCGATGGCATGGTGCATTAATTTGTTTAACACGTAATACCCGGAGGTTCAAAATAAAACACATTCGGCGATGGTGGGTCCAGATTGACCCGGCTGAAATGATGAAATTAAAAGGCTTTTTTATGCATTTTTCGTTCATATCCTTACTTTTATATAATATTATGTAATTCCTCATAAACTCATAACATATCCCTTGTGTTTCTTGTATGAAGATGGAAGTTTTAGAAATTAGTATTCCGTAAATGTTGCGGTTCGTCGATATACAGTAGCGCGGGTATCCCATGCGACAGCAAAACGACGACTGAATCGATTGCGTCTCGAGACAGCCGCAGCGGGGTGCTGCTATGATGGTCAGGAGAATGAGGAGGGCAGTCCGGGAGGGGGGAAGGACTCGTCCCAGGAAGTCAGTGGAAGCGAACATTTTTGATTCTATATTTATTAACATTTTCGGGAAATCGACGGTGTGCATTTACAAGTATATCATGTATTATTTAAAATACCAGAAATAAAATCACTTATTTAATTCTTCCTTGTTGCTGTACCTCTAATAGAAAGATGTGTAAAAATAAAATAAATTAAATTTATAGCCATATTACATGATGATTGCTTATGCAAATATTAGAAAATATTATATAATGGCGTTCTTATTTGAGTATTTAATTTACTGACACATTAATTTGTCACAATTAAAACCATTGAATGACATACATTTTAGTTAAAAATACTAAAACTTTTATTTTTCAACAAAACAAATTTAAATGAACAATTTTCATTAAAAATTAAAGGAATCCGGAATTTGACAAGTCCATTTGCAACGGATTCACTCAGATTTCCTACACTAACTGCATTATCACTTCCATTTTCACTTTCAGATATTTCCTCTAGTAATATGTCTTCCGGATCACTTTCAAATTCTGGATTCAATGATTCGAATTCCAAGTCGCCATCATCACTGATCTCACTGTTAAGTAGCTTTTCAATCTCATTATCAGCTAAATAATTTTGCCTTGCCATTGCGTTAGTACGGTACGAAATAAAAAAAAATAAAACAAAGTTATAAAAATATAATCACAATACTAGAAATGCGCCCGAATGGTTCACAACATCTGCGTGTTAAGGACTGCGAGAGACAAAGACGGAAAGATAGAGCGAGAGATATACTGTTTCGTCAGCTGCTCAAATTCAACTGAGACGAGATGGAGATTTTGCGTGTTTTTATAGACAATTATTCTAATAACTTATTTAAAACGTGTCCGATTTTAATCATTTTTGAGTCGAGATGTGGGTAAATATTTGATAAAAGAATAGACAAGAGGAAATTAGCCTAAACGAAATATTTGCGGCAAAATCTTTTATTTAAAAAACAATGGGTCAAATCAGACCCATCACCGGAGTCGAGGTGCTAGAAACAATTAAATGGTTTTAAGGGTGTTTGGTGATTAGATCTGAATAACCAATTTTTTCCAAACCTTCTCTTTCTTGTCTCCATCTCCTTCCCTTCTCCTCTTCCTTCAGCCTCAAAACATAACGCAATTGGGGATACACATGCCACATTCTCACTGGCTTTGATAGTAGAAAATCTTATGCTTTAATCATAATCGAGAAGGGGCTTGCTTGAAATTTTATGTAGATAGATACAATAATTATTATGCCAATTACAAGGAATCTTTCAAAATGATGTAATCAGTAAAAAAACGTTTATTTTTAAATTCACATTACGTAACATCGATTTTACTATTATTATTGCTATTTTGTTTCAAATTAATGGCCTGGGCTCACCTTCTCCAAAATAAAAATCCACATACCGTCAAGACCAGCCCGACTAACCGATTCATTTGCCCGCAAGCAGAACTAACCTTAGGTAAAATTACCTAATTCCCCGCATATGTGCGCAGTATAACACGCAATTTAATAACAATAACCCTGAGAAATAACGAACCGAAGTAATGCGTACGATCACAAATTAATGCACGATTATAAATTATATTGAGAGCATATTTCATCCCCTCTTTCATTTTCCTTCGTTAGATTAATGTAAAATAGTTTCTAATGCGTTCATATCGTTAGGTTTACTTAATTATTTTGGCCTCAAATCCAAAATAAAGTTTTGTATGAAACAGTGCGCGCAGCCGTTCCTCTTAAGCAAAACGCCTAAAGATAAGAACAATGTATTTTCCTTAAAAGGTACTGGAATCAGGCCCCAGATTAGGAATTAAACGTAATTCAATTTTTAATATGTTAATTTTCTTAATGCGCCCGGTTTACATGCTCGTTTTCGACCCATTGCAAGACCGGCCCTGGACAGCCAGTTGACTGAGGTGGTTTCTTTTTGACCGTCGATGTTAAAATTTCAACAAGGTGGTGAGAGGCAGGAGTTTTTACCAAGCCGGGTTTTTTTTTAATATTGGAGTTCGATATTTAAATTAATATATATATTGTAATCTAATCAGAGCTCTCTAAAAAATGAAATAAAGATAATTTTTTTTTTGCACATTTATCAAGTATATCTTATTATACATAATAGATTATAGGTATTTCTCTAAAGTTTATCCTCAGACAATAAAATAGAAATTTTGCTTGGCATTTAATAATAGATATTTATTATTTTTGAAATGCAAGCTGTCATTACTACTTGCAATACCAAGCAACTCACTAAAATCGTTGAAATGTGTTCTTCACATTTGACGTTTGACAGTTCGATTCAAAGAAATAAGACAAATAATCATAAATTTTTTTTGCGTTTTTTTTAATGAGATCTATCCGTAAATAGGATTTTTTTATTTATTTTTTTATTTATCTGACATCTAATTCGTGATTTTTTTTATAAATAATATTTCAGGAATAGAAATCTTCCTTGCAAAGCGTTAAATAATGATCTTCGAATATGATATAGAATCATCTCTTTTTAGGAAAGTACTTTTTCCCTTAAAGTACTTACCCACTTTTCTTTCTTTGTTTTTCGATTTGTTTTCTTATCTAACTTAAAATCTTTTATTTAACTAACCTTCAACATTCATGTATTAAAACAAATAAACCAATATAGTGCAACTAACTGATACCAGGTATACCCACGCACTGGCCTTGCCTTTGTGGGATTTTTTGTTTTATATACATTACTCATAGGTTGTTCAGATGTATTTATAATTTAATGTTAAAAAAAAAAAAAACAGCAACAACAAAATGTTTATAATCATTGTACCTTATTTGTGTGAATGTATGTTTCAAAAAATGAATTAATAAAAAAAAAAAAAAAATTAAAATAAAATAAAGTACTATTAATTTGTGAACACCAATAGGTTAAAGTTTAAAAAAACACTTGGACCTATATGCTTTGTAAACTTACATAAATCTTCCCATGAGCTATCTTGGTGATTCAATTTAAAACCTTTTAAACTATAGCGGTACCCCCAATTTTTGTCTACATGATAAATGTCAGACTATAGTGGTATAGCGGGATTTATTGTACGTCACAGCTCTCGTAGGAAACACACCCAATTAAAAAAAAATTATGCAATGGTGGAAGAACTAGAGACTACTGACGACCAGTGGCGATTTGTGACCTATTTCATTGGGAGTTCAATCGAATAAAATTCCAGTCTAGGCAAGAAAAAATCTTAAAATTTCCACGAAATGTCTTTGAGGCCGGAAAATATGGCCTCTAATGAGTGTAATGCATTTTTTTTCCAGTCTAAAAAATTCCCTAAATATATGAATAAATCATATGCTGATCATTTCATTTATATATACATTTTTTCTCGAGTTCTAATGAAATTTTATCACATCAAAACACCAGCGATAAAATTTTATCCCAACCTTGCAACGAGATAAAATTCGGCGATTCATAAAAACGTCAGTGGCTAAAGAAAGTAATGTCACAAGTTTAAGAATTTTTTTGTGAAAATCACGATTTGCGGAAGAAAATACCCTTATTTTGTATACTTACCAATGCTAGCAAATTCTATAAATACGGCAACAAAAGTTAACTTTACAGTTATGAACTTATTTTAATAACAACTTAAAGCAGGATAATCACAGAAAAATTCTATTGTTTCTTCCAAATACGTACAAATTTGGAATATAAAAATACCATAGTCGCTGCGCACCAGGGCTGCTTGTAGATTTCCAATGTTCGCACTTCTACCGCTGTATTGCTGTAGTATGTTTTGTACGAACTGTTTCTTGGGGAAGAAGGTCCTATACGTGCGGGATTCATAACGCATGGGATTCATTTTATATCTGCTCTTGAGGAGTATTGGCGGCCATGGTGGTTGTTTATCATAGAATTTGATTGTTTAAAGTGTGGTAAAATTATAATACAAGTGTGTTTTCTTTATTTTTTTGAGAAATGTAGGTATATATATGTACATATAAATAAATCAGTATAATTTGGAGGATGCTGGTTCAATTGACAGAGATGTTATCCAACTTTCGATAAGAGCGATGTTTTGTGCATTATACGACAAGTTTTCAAACAACTGAATGTTAAAATGGCTCCACAGCTTTCGCAATAGACGTAAATACAAATAAATTCGTACAATGGTTTGGAAGGATATTAAGTTGAGTCCATTACTTATTGTATTTGTCGGATGACTAGGTAGATGGGATTGGAAGGAAACGGGAACGTTCTATCATCACTGCTTGCCCCCACGGGTTAGACTAGGACTAGTACACATAACATTGAATAAGTGAGGTTTTGCATCCACCCCTCAATGTTCCCTGCATTGATAGGGGATGTTGTTAACCCCATCAATCCCAGACATATATTTTTATTATTGATATGAAATAATTTCAAGAAAATAACAAGTTATAAAAAAATAATATAATAATATTAATAATTAAATAATTTAAAAAAATAACCATTTAAAAAAATATATTATTAACAATATTTAATTGACTATTAACACTTTTCCTAATTTTTTAAATTTCAAATTTATGTAATAGCAAACCAGTTGTATTCGTATGTAAAAAATTTAAACAACGTAATTATTTTTAATTTATGATGTTATTTCGTCAATAATAATAACTCTTATTGTTTTATTTTGTATGCATTGTTATTTTCTTGATTTTATTTATGTTAAAAATAAATTGTGTTTCTAATATGTATTTATTTATAAAAAAAAATCAATAATTTTTTGCATTTTTAATTACCTTTTATATTAAAAACAGTGGTGTAAACAAACGAATTCCTATTAATTTATTAATAATGATGCCACAAAATAATAATAAATCTATTGAGGACGCTATATTTTTTTACGCATTAATAAAAAAATTAAAATCTATTAACGTTCATCGTAAAAAGCAGTTTCATTGTTGTTGGTCTCTATTCCATGATATTATTTAACAAACACCTGCTTTGTTTAACCGGTTAATACCTGCGCGAGCAAGGGCGTCGATTTCCCACTTCGGCGAAATATGTTCAATTCCTCTGCTAGCTCTAGGTCCTCCATCATTATACAAGCAACATTTTCAGCTAACAATAATGGAAGTAGGAAGAATTCAAATATTTTCAAGTTATTCGTAGAAAAAAGGCTTTTAACAAAATAAATAGTTTATTCGTGCCTTGGTAAAAGTAAAAAATAATTATTTTAAAACGGCCTGTGTATTTTAACAATTTTGTTGTAACATTGTAATACAAAGGTTTGAAATCTCTCTGATTAAAACCAGTTTGCTACAAGTTGTCCAGTAGCTGAATGTCAATATAATAACTATGAAAGTTTTCCTTCAAGTACGCTTTACTCTAACATATTATTGTACAATGCGTCAATTATATGAACACTTTATTCAGTTGCATTTCGTAAACGCTATTGACTCATCGAGCGCTTTTAGAATTTTGCGCAGCAACTGCACTGCACGGCATGTGCCGTCGATCGTTTGTTTTATAATTTACGCCGTGGTCGTGAACGGCATTTGTGCATTGTTTGCGTTTCAGAAAAGAAGCTACAAGCTGGCAGGCGCGGGCGGACAGAACGATGGCGCGACTCGGAACTCAGACTCACTCATACATTAAATTACCCTCGTAACTACACACTACACTCTTAAAATTGCCGCCACGGCTTTACGAGGAGCTCGGTGTCCTTTTTTTATATGAATACCGCACAAGAGTACCAACTGCTCCCAACCGTTTGGAGCCAGTGAGACTATGGCATTCCCAATTGGGGAATGTTGTGAGGCTGAAGGTATTGGGGAGGGGATGGAGAAGGGGAAGAGGGAGGTGGAAAAATACCTGGCTATTCAGATCTGGTCACCAAACACGGCTAAAAGCCATTTCAAGCAACGTTTCAATTCTGAATGGTGGTCTTTCACCAGGGCGATACTGAGAGTATCTTCCACTCTGTAAACGTCTACGTCAATGACAGTATGATATTTATTTGTGATATATTTATTACTCGTATGTGTGATTTTTAAAAGATAAAATTACATGTAAAAGCCCATTAGGCGTTTAAATAAATAAATAATAATTTAAAAAAATTGCTGAACAAAAAACATTATGTCTTGTCTTAGTTTTTTGAAAGTTTTACGGATATTAAAAAGCTCTATAGCTCATGACTAATATACGGTGCGGCCATAGATATCATAGGCGCGGCAGTATCCGTTACTGTCACTCGAATTGTGAATTGTACTAAATTGTGACTCGTGACTCCACGGATATACGTTTTTCCCAAGTTCACTTTGAAAGCTTATATCTTCGCCATTTTTGGAGATATCGAAAAACTAATTTTATAGTCGTTATTAGCTCTTTAAATAATCTATATTTTCATCAAAATTAAAATAAATTAGGACGCCACCTCATTATAGTACTATAAACTGCTGTAACAATGAAATAGACTTCGTTAATTACACGATTAATATATTAAAAAAAAAAGTTTTACCATTAATATCAAGCTGATAATGTGATGATGTCCTTTATTAAGTACTAAAACAGTGCACCATCAGCACAGGTGACAATAAGAAGTTAGTTTATAGACTTACTTATAATGTTTTTTAAACCTTTCACTTCATATTCATTTTTATTATCATCTTTGCGAGATAATGTTTGTTGTTATGTCTTATTGATTATTATTGGTATGTAAATATTCATCTATGTAAGCTTTGGGCATTCTGCCTATTTTATGTACTAAAATAAAATAAAATAAATATATTTTTTTTTCATAATAACGGGAGTACCTGATCAAGTACAAATACTGCAAACTACTGAATTATAAGCAATGGATTTTTTTTAAGACCTTGAAATTGTTTGAACTTTGTCAATAAATCCTCCGGTTTCAACGGGTTAAGTACAGCAATCACGAAGGGGTATGGTTCCAGAATGTGCAGTGACTGCAAACTGCAATCCCCTCGTATTAAATAACGCATTCACCTCCTCTACTGGGTACCTACTTCGATCACCTAGTAGCTAGTAGTATACTATATTTAATACGGCTGTGCGTCTCGATTTGGGCCTAGGGCCTTCCTAGGTAGATCTATCGCTGTTTTTTTGTTGTTGTTTTACTAGGGAGGGCCTACCCAGTTACAGTAGTGGGTAGTGCAGGAGGGTGGGAAGGCAAAAGAAGAAGGGGAATAATCTACCCCCGCCCCCAGAGAGTCGGGTGGTAATTGGAAATGCTCTCTTGATAAATAACGCACATGTAAATATTATGTAGGTACAAGGAAGAAATGCAGGTAGATGTGTAATCTTTTGTAAAAATAATCTCAAATATTTTCAAAATTTTTTACGCTTCAGACATATTTTGGCAAGTAAAATCTTCCTAAAACTTAGCGCATATAGTGGTCCCATACGAAAAACATAAGTGGCTTCTATTTATAAGAAAAATAATATTTTCAATGAAATCACAATTTGGATTGATTGCGAATATATAAATATATATTTTAATTTTAACTGAATGGAGCTAGCGGAATTGTGCGTCGAGAGAAAGGGAGAAGGATGAGGAAAAAATGGATCGCAAGATTAAAACAGCATTTATTTGAAATATTCATAGCATATTTCATTTCTCATGATGGGCGTCGTTGAGGTTTGAAACGTCGAGCGTCCGCGAACTAATATTTCCGTAGTGTTCCGAGGGTTAATTTGCTGAGTCTATATTCATAATAACTTTTTCAACAAAATCATATATTTGTAAATTATACCTAATTATCGGATAATATAAAAATAACATAATACAAGAACATGTAAGGAAATCAGACTACCGAAAAAGAACAAAGCCAATACGCAAAACAGTTTATTTTATAAAGGGATGAAATGTTATAATGCTCTGCCGGTCCCAATCAAAATAACACCAGTAAATACATTTAAAATAGATTTTAAAAACCGCATCAAATTAAGCATGAAATCAATTAGTTTTTAAGTTATCATTAGCCATCTGTAAAGTACCCAATAGTTTATAAATTACAATAATTAGTTAAATGTAATAATAATATATAAGTTACAATAATTACTTAAATGTAATAGTGTATAAGTTACAATAATTAGTTAAATGTAATAGTATATAAGTTACAATAATTAGTTAAATGTAATAGTATATAAGTTACAATAATTACTTAAATGTAATAGTGTATAAGTTACAATAATTAGTTAAATGTAATAGTATATAAGTTACAATAATTAGTTAAATGTAATAGTATATAAGTTACAATAATTACTTAAATGTAATAGTGTATAAGTTACAATAATTAGTTAAATGTAATAGTATATAAGTTACAATAATTAGTTAAATGTAATAGTATATAAGTTACAATAATTAGTTACATGAAATAGTATAAAATTTACAATAATTAGTTAAATGTAAGAGTCTATATCCAAGAGTCCATAGTCTCAAAGGCTCCAGACAGTTGGGAGCAGCTGGGACTCTTGTGTGATATTTGCCGATCGGAAATGCCGGCATTCGACAGATACAAAGTTTGCCTATCCGATGGGTTATTTCAGCGGTCTAAAATTAAAAATCTATTCGTTGACCTATAGTTTTCTTAGGGCAAAGTGTGTTTAAATTTCAAGACGCCAAGCTTCAACGCTCATGTATTTTTGACGCAACAACAGATATTCCACTCTATAATTTTGCTCTGACTTCGAAAAGATTTTTCCGAAACCGGTCCACAGTTCAAATATTGATAATGTGGTGAACGAATACAGCAGAACCGAGATAGATACTCGCTACTAGCGATGCGTATTCGCTCACCGCTATAGGAACCTAGTTGTTAAAAGAAAGTATTATAAGAAGGATGTTTGAACATAGAAATCTAGAAACAGCATTCATAAAAGTGATACCACAGGATATTTAAGATAAGTGCTAGAAACAAAGGGAGAAAAGATCATGATTATTTACTAGTTTGAGAATCTCTGTAGATGGTAGTTTTTTTGGCTTCGTCATCTAATTAAAAGAAATAACTCCGTGGGCGTTTCCAATTTAAATAACCTTTAAAGTATAACATTGTTTATTTGGGTATCGTCTGTTTGAGGGTTAACAGAGCGCAACATACCCCTTTATAGATAATTGTATTTGAAAACACCCCGAGGCTTGTTTAATATTTATATTGTTGACGGGAGGAAAGGTAATAGCTTGCTACCCTCGGGCAAAGTAGGGGATATCATCCGATTGTACAAATAGTAGATTGGTTGATCTAGTAATGACATGTTTTACATATCGTTGGGTTAACAATAAAACAGCCTGTCTTCATCACAGGTAGCAAATGGCTTAAAATGTCTTTCGAACAGATTGGTCTCTGAATAACAATATTAATAACACTACGCGATATACACACACTTTCTCTTCTCTACAAAATTGAAAACGCTGTTAATTTACCTAATTATACTAAAAACGTTTTTCTTTTTTTTTTTAAACTGAACATGGGCTCTCTCTTCGCTCAAGTGATTAGCGAACCCTTGCGATTCCCATCCACCAAGCTACATGATTCATTCATTCATTTTCAGTACAAGCATCGCGTCTCTGGAACGAACTGCCCTCTGACGTACGGATTTTTTTTTTTACATGAATATCCCACAAGAGTCCCAACTGCTCCCAACCATCTGGAGGCAGTGAGACTATGGCATCCCCATTTTGGGAATGTTGTGAGGCTGATGGTATTGGGGAGGGGAAGGAGAAGGGGAATGCTCCCTCAAGCCCCATTTTCAAAGCTAAATTGAAGAATTTCTACCAAATTTCATGAATACTTCGACATACCTGTACTTACGGATAGGTATATCCGAGTCACTATCTAGATTGCAATTCTATTCGAGTACAACTTTGTAATCATAAACAAAGATAGCAGCCAATAAAATGGGAATTTTTTGGGATAATGTTGGTAAGTCTAAAATTTGAAGACAGATATATAGCGTAAAATAAACAGGTCTCATTAGCTCAATGGTTAGAGCGTTGTCCCAGTAAGACAGAGATCCTGGGTTCGATTCCCAGATGCGACTAATACCTTTGAATTTTCTGTGTCTTCTTTTGTTTCATGCTTTATTTAAGATTTGATAATATTGTTTTCTTTAATGATTAGAGAAATAAATGCCTTAAGCATTTCACTACCCAGGTCGATGATGTTAAAACTTCACCCTATGAATCTACCCTGACATAATAAAAATCATAATAATAAATCTTTTAAAATTTTCAGAGACGAAATTCTGTTAAATTTTCCGATCTGTGCTGAAAACCATTTAGGGGTTTCTATTTGAAATTAATTTTCTTAAGGATTCTTTCGCCTTAAGCTAAAATGAGCTGGATTATATGGCAAAATAAAAAATAAAATGATAAAAAGAAAATGTAATGGAGAGAACTTCAGAAAAAGCTCCATTCTCTTGTCAGCTATCTATCGGTGCAGGATATTTTTAATAGCTAGGTAGGTTCCGTTGTTAAAATGTCAAAACATCGTATTTTCTTCTCGGCCATGTGCCATTTCCTATCGACGGTTAGGAGGAAAATCTTCACCCCGAAAAACTTAACTAAACTTAATTTCTTTAGTTTTACAATGTACGTGCACTCTTCTCTTTACTCTTCATGATGTGATAAAGATATTGAAGTTTTTTTGTTTTTCAATGTTTGGCAATTTGACAAAGAATTTACAAATAATTTATCATCTATGTCTAACATCGACGGCCTCCATGGTCGAGGGGTAAGGCTCTAAGGAGGGGTAAATCCGAAGGTCGCGGGTTCAAATCCCGGCGTGCACAAAATTTTTTTATTTAATTAATTTGTTTTGTTTCACAATTAATTCATTTAAAAATAATATATACTATATTTACGCACGTTCCAGAGTGGAAGATACTCTCAGTATCGCTCTGGTGAAAGACCACCATTCAGAATTGAAACGTTGCTTGAAATGGCTTTTAGCCGTGTTTGGTGACCAGATCTGAATAGCCAGGTATTTCCTCTTATCCCCACCTTCCTCTCCCCCTTCTCCTTCCCCTCCCCAATACCTTCAGCCTCACAACATTCCCCAATTGGGAATGCCATAGTCTCACTGGCTCCAGACGGTTGGGAGCAGTTTGGGACTCTTGTGCAGTATTCATATAAAAAATAAAAATAAAAACAAATTTTGAAAATGCTCCAATATACTCTACATTTCAAAAACTTGTTTGGTATGGTGCAGTGGCGTGCATTGTGACTTGACCAGGGGCTTTGTCCATTCATCTTGAATCCACGGTTTTACAGGTAAAAAAATATTAAAACCCCAAGGTACGTAGAAAAACACAAAATATTAACACAATGAAGTTAGACTTTCTCATAATTTGATCGTTAATATTTTTTTTCCTGTCAGATTATTTGCCAACGGGCTATCAAGTTGATATGTCGGCTTTCATCCGATTACCGAAGTAAAGCAACATTGGGAGCGGTAAATATTTGGTTGAGTTACCGCTTGGGAACTCCACATGCAATTGGCCTTTTTTTTATCCTTACCCAGCATCCGTAAAGGTGACATGGGCCCCTAAAATAATTATTTATCAGTGATTTAAAAAAATATATATTATACGGAAAGCAAAAAATACATCGTTTATTATACTATGTATAATATTTTTTATTATTGGCATTAATCGTACATTATTATTAATTTCATTTCAAAGGATCCACTAATTGGAAGTTGGGAGTATTGGCTTTGAAATATTTCCACAAATGTCAGTCACCATTGATCAATTTATGAAAAAGTATAAAAACAGAGTTGCAATAGTGACTACATGTTAATATCACTATGAACCTTTTTTGTGCAAAAAAATAATAGCGGTAATATTCCATGTAAACCGGCTTTTGGAAACGAAAACACTCGAAAAGAGTGTAATATTGGCCGATGTAGGGCTCGTTTTTGAGTTACATGCTGTATCCCATTCAATATAGCAACAAAAATAGTATTGTGAGGGAGTTAGTTTCTTAAAATGAATGAAACCGTGTCAGTTTACCACCTAATCAACTAAAAAAACTATTTTAAATTTATGGAAAAATTACATTTTCATCAATTCTTATATAATTTTTGTTTATTTATACCCTTCTTTTTCTTAGGGTATTCACAGCTTTTCAGTCTCTATGGACTGCACGCCACTGGTATGGTATAAGTACAATAGGTTTCCATAGCATAATTAAGTACTAAATTAATTTACATCAAATAGGTCAGTATTTTATTTTCATCTTCCCTAAAGACGAGATGGAAATCCTAGTCGTTAAATTAATCATTTGAAGCCACACAAGGCGCCCATCGCTCGAGAAGAGATAATTGTTACTGAAGACGTTTGAAGTAATAAGGTTTTCCTGATTAAGTTTTACTCGTCGAAAGTTTAATAACTTTTGTGGGAAATATAGAAATTTTCACTTAGATTTGGGCCTTAAAATCCTGTAGTAAATCGAACCAAGCATTCGCGTTCCATGCCTTTTATGGCATTTATTATTACGTAGATAATACAGAAGAATCAAAGAATACGTTAAATAGATGCATATTTATTAAAGATGCATTGATATTTGTTAATTTATCGACCCCCCTACATATATAGGAGACACAGAAGCTTGATGTAAGTTGAGCCTTTGGTCATTTTGCACCAAATTTCGAACGTAATTGACAATGATGATCCCAAATTTGGTGCAAAACAATAAAAAAAACTCGACTTGCACCAAGCTTCTGTTTTTTTTAACCACTTTCCTGTAAAGTTCCGATTTCGAATTTAAGATACTTTACGAAGAAGGAGTCGATGTATGTAATATTTATCCGGTGCTATTTTACTAGACGGTGAAAAAGCCAGAAAAATAAAAGGAGGGTTTTAGTTAAACAATTGAACAGTTTAGTTTCCAAATTGGAATTTAATTACAGGCTCAAATTTACTGTCGTTAAGTATGTAGATACCTACAAAACATTTTATTTTGATAGGAACTAATCAAAAATAATATAACAAAATTTAACAAAAGTCGACGAAGCACAATAAGTTTTGAATGCAAGACCGCATCCGAAGAAAAAATAACTTATCATAAAAGAAGGCATCATAAAAATTCGAAAATTTCAGTGTTTGAAAACTATCTAAACCTAACACAAAGTCGCCACTTTTTTTTAAATTGTTGTGTTTAGATTTTGTTGCTAAAAAAAAGGAATTACCTAAAAATTTGCACATTCAAAAAGTTAAGTTAAGACCCAGCAATAACATCCGAGCAGCAACTGAATATTGTTTGAAGGGGAGATAATGGTGATAATACGGAAGAGAGAGAGAGAGAGGGAGCCCGCCAATATAAATATTACTTACGGCGTAAGCGATAGTTTTAAACATATTTAATAAAAGACGACATATTTAAAATTGAGAATAAAATTTTGAAGTACTGGTTTAATTAGCATTTATAGAAGCAATGTGAATTTGTTCATACCTATAAACATATTAAATAACAGAACCATATATGCTTTTTGTAACTTTCGGAGCATACTTTGCAATTTTTTTCTATCGAGGAATTTTCATATAATTACCTTTTCTACTAGAAATCTGTTTAGAAAATATCTTCAAAAATAATCAATTACTCTGTGGTTTGATATATTTATGAAATAAAACAAACTCTTTATTATAAAACTTTTTTTTTTTCAATTATCGCCAACCGCGTTCTGTCTCTTTCTTCTATTTCTTTTTTAATACTTTGTCTCATTCTTTTGCATGAAAGCATATCTCTGTCTCACTGTTCCATTGTTTCGTTTTATATTTGCTGAATCCACGTACTTTTTTAGTTTTAATTTTTACCCTGACGTAGCTTGGGATAAGCGAAACCGGTTGGTGATGATTATAAAAAAATGGTTTAAAGCGCAAAGTGTTTGTTTTATTAAATATACTTTATTTACTTAAATGAAGTATATTTAATAAAAGTCTTTATGCACTCGCATAAAGACTTCAAGTTTTTAAGAGAGAAATTTCCATAGAAATTCGGAATTTGGGGTCTTAAAACACGTACTAAAATCTGGCCGAATATTGACTATTCATTAAATTTACAATAATTTGCCTCTCTAGTTTAGATTTTTGAGAATTCTGCTTACGAAACATTAAAAAAAATCTTGCTATATTTACAAAAATCTTGACATTTGAAAACAGGACCACCTAAAAAGTGAACGCACGATCTCAAAAACAAGACCACCTAATGACAACTTAATCACATAACCTTTCTATCAAATAACGATCACCTAGCGAAACGATTTCATGAATAATGGATACAATAAGGTGTTTGATTAATGGTAAGTGGGTACTTGTCTACAAATCTATTATTGGTGTCATTATTGCCTATTATTTAAAAGTCACCATTCATTCCGCGTGCCAACATCGGAACAAAATCACCTATGATTGCTTGTCAAGACAAGAATAGACAACATGATGTGAATGGGACGTGGTGATGTTGGAAACTTCGATGATAAATTATCTTTGAGTTATTGATTTAACATATGCCATGATTCGTTAAAAGTAAGCACTCAAATAATGATTATATTAATTTATGTACACACAAATAAATGATATATTTATTTATTTGTAAGAAGCAAACAGCTTTTAATACAAATATATACACAATATAAGTCTTACAAAATGAAAGCCATCAAAGTTTCTTGTGCTAAAAGTGGTAAAATACAGACGTTTTATTTATGAGGCTAATAAGAAGGGGGAGAGGAAGAGGAAAATAGGATCGGGACCGGAGATGCTCTCAGTACATTTTATACTCGTGTACGTACAAATGATTTATTTATTTATTTGTAAGAAACAAACAGCTTTTAATACAAGTATATATACAAAGGAAGTCTTACAAAATGTAAGCCAACAAAGTTTCTTGTACTAACAGTGGTTAAATACAGATGTTTTATTTATGAAGCTAACAAGATAAAGAAAAAACAAAATAAGAAAGAAGAGGGGAGAGGAAGAGGAAAATAGGATCGGGACAGGGGATGCTCTCGATACATTTTATACTCGTGCATCAATTTGTGGTCGTGCGTATTACTTAGGTTCGATATTTTGAAGAATGTCGATATTGTGAAATTGTGCGTTATATTGCGCACAAATACGGGGAATTGGATAATTTATTCTTAGATTGGTCCTGCATGCTGGCAAATGATAAAAAATCGGTTTGTCGGGTTGATCTTGACGATATGTGAATGTTTATAAAGATTTATTATGATGTAGGTACATTCATATTAAATGGTAATGACTGTAATGAGTATTACTCAATTTTTTAAATTAAAATAATGTAATGAGAACAGTGAATTTCATCTTTACAATTTCATCAATTTACCATCACTTTCTGATTTTTACTTTTAATTTCAGTTTACTAGGTCCTCTGTTTCAACATAAAGGATTATCTTGTAACAAAGCCTAGGGAAAGTATCATACAGATGGGAAGTTAGGTTAGTAAAAGTAACATACAGAAGGGAAGTTAGGTTCCTACAAACAAAAATTCTAGCAAAATATTTAACATTTGTGTAAAATATGTATAATTAATCCATCAGCGGGTTCGTTGTTTTTACAAAAAACATTAAATTATCATATATGCAATCCGATTGAGAAATGCCGTCGGTAAATGGAATAGTCACCAACGCAGCTGAGCGTAATTGTCACTCAGTTGTACACTTAAAGAATTAAGCTATGTTTTAGAACTGTCCGCGAAGATTTCATGTTACAAAGTAATGAATATATTTATAAATCCGCGATGGATAACAAAACACTTTGATAAATGAATTAAAAATTACTTTGTATCACCACTTTATTAATATATACATATCAACATGTTTCGAAAGCGAAATTGTATTCTCTATATTCCTGACGAGGAAAGCTTCCCTCATCAGGAATTCACGCCACAAAGTGAAAATATTTTGAGAAAATTATAAATAAAACACTGACATTATTTTTTTTTTAATTGTAAATTTGCAAATTTTTACTTGTCTTAGCATTTTCTCAGTTTTGGTAAGAGAAGTGTATACCTTAATTAATTAATTGTTTTTGTGTTTAATTCGTAGAACTCCATTTAATTTTTTTTTTTAATTTATTGTAAATCAAATTTATTAATGTTATTATTAAGTTGTGCAAGTATTTTTAGTTGTTATTATTGTGACAGCTGTTTCGGCGTTTAAGGCCATTTCAAACTGTCTTAAAAATGGCCTTAAACGCCGAAATAGCTGTCACAATAATAACAACTAAAAATACAGAACTTAATAATAACATTATTAAATTTGATTTACATTAAATTAAAAAAAAAAAATTTATTTTTAAAGTGTATACCTGATTATTTATACCCGGAAAGCTGCTTAAAAAACACTATCTAATAAAGAAAAGTCATCAAAATATGTTTTGTGCCTTCGTTGAAATCTTTTGGTTATTACGCAATTTTGTAATCTTGACACACTATGCAGAAATATCAAAAATGAACAGGATCCAAAATGGAATTTTTATTTTTAAAGATTACACAACAATTTTGAGGAATACACCCGAAAAATTGGGATTTTTTAAAATTTATTTGCATCACTCAGTGAAATTAAGGTGTGCATTAAATTTGAAACCAAAATTCAATCATGCGGTGGCGCGCTGTGACTTAACAATAAAAAAATAAACCCGGATTTCAGATGACCCAACTGTGAATACGAATACCAGTTTTCGTTTGTTAATTTAATTAGTTTACCTAGCTAAGTATTAATTCATTGATATTTAAACTAGAGTCGTAATATATGTAGATACTAGCTTTATACAGTGTCCTTGAAGTGATGGGTAAATACTTCACAAAAGTGACGCTATAAAAATAGCAACACTCCAATACGATTAGGGCTATACAGTTTGTGGATTTACCTAAAATTTTGAGAAATAATCATTCATCCACATTTTCAACATTTGATGATACATGTACATGATCACATAAGATTTTTAATTTTGGTTTTGTCATCATAAATGTATAGATAGAAATATAAAAAAAATATATATTTTAAAATTAAAAAGAACCTCTGTAACTTTCTTCTACTTGTTTATTTCACGCCGGACCGATTTCACCTTACAACGGGCATCTTCAGACAGGTACAATTAAAAATTTTATGCATACAGTATTTGTGCCAGGGGTGAGCCCCATTTGCTCTTTCTAATATTGCACATTTATGACAGAGAAATTTGTTTTATAACTAACAGAACGGCTTTACTATTAATTATAATAATAATAATAATACTTGGACGATTTATATAGCGCCGTTTTTTGTGAAAAATCACCTCAAGGGCGCTGTACAAATACTACTTACTAGGGTTTATCTTATTATGTACATATACAGAAAACATACTTACCTGGTAGGGCACTCCAGATTAAAACTTAATTAAATTACAATGTTTTGGGCTGAGATGGTATGACTTGACTAATGATGGCTGCACGCACAGGACACATATTAGAAAACACTTCACATTGCATGACATTGAAGTTAGTGTTTAAATCCTATTTGTCATTGATATTATATATATTAGAAGGTTATTGATAAAGGAAGAGTAGGTGCTTATTTGAAACATGATTTTATTTGAGATTTTTTGATAATAATTATTTACATTTACGAATAATAATAATAATAATATTTGAAATAACTTTCGGATTGGTGTGTTACCTTCTGAAAGGCAGGTTACATTATGTTGGTTAACTGAATCTATGATTTTTTTAATATAATGTCTATTGTGGAAGCTTTGTTTTAAACAGTTTGTTATTTCTGTTTTTTTTCTGTGGTCTTGTTCGTTAAATGAGTTTAAAAGCAAATTCTTATCCTGTAGTTACATGAACTAAGGGCAACCAGATACCTACATTAAAATGGGTCGATTTGTAAAATATTTTATTATGTTATAATAGGTACGTATCAAGGTATCTATTATTCATATAGTTTTCCTTAGATGTCGACGACAAAATTCCCCGGTACTTTTTAGTCTGGTATTTTATATGTATATCCTATTCACATCCATGTATTAGATACTGTTATTGCATACCTAAAAGTATATATACCTACTGATATAATAACGGATAATCAGCCCTTTTCTCCAAATGACTATTTATTACGTGCTTTTTTCTACTTTGTTTGTTAGTCTAATGAATTCTAATGATTCTAATTTATGTCTTTTTGTCCTCCCGCAATGAATTAACAGTTTCAAAATAAGAAATCTCTTTATATAAAATCGAATGTTTGTCTGTCTGTCTTCAATTTTCTATACAATTACTGAACTGGTTTCGCTGAAAAAGCACAGTTTGTTCTTATTAGGGCTAGGAAGGTTTTAGTTTGAATGAAATCCAATAGGTTAAACTGTTACCATAGCGTTTTAAAATTAGTATTAAAAACATTGAACCCGCCATGTTGTATTGAGGTTAGCCCATAGATATACCACTCTGGTTAGCCACAGATTGCATATTCAAAAGAACAAGTTGTGTTTGGGTAGAATATTTTTAAATTGGAAAACTTAAGTAAGTACCTACTTAAGAACTTTATTTTATTTACATTTATTTTTTAAAAAGAAATGTTTGGAGTGAAATAAAATTTTCAAATTGTTTCTTTGTTTAGCGATAGCAATAGTCGTTACAGGGCATTACTTTCGCTGTCAAATTAATTATGGCAACCAAATTAGAAACAAAAATTCGCAAATTCATTTATTTGCAAACGAAACAAAAAAAAATCCGAGCAAGGCCGGTTATACGTCAGCCAGTAAGAAATATGAAACACAAATTTTCTATCTACACAAGTCACATCTAAGCAATGGATAGGTACCACCTGTCCGTGGCATTACAAGTCAGTACGAAATATGATATTGACATACCTACCTAAATTTTATTGAGAAATGCGAAATTAATTTTATTTCCAATAAAAATAAAACATTCCGTTAATGGGGCCTTCAAATTATTTTAGTCACATGTCATCATTTAAATTTTAAATGGTTTTAATCATTCCGTTAAGAGGAACGGCAGCGCTGCCTGTTTCATACATAACTTAATTTTGAATTTGAGGCCAAAATACCCACCCAAACTGAATGATATAAATATATATTTTTTTAATTAAGGGTTCAGTAAATATCTAGTACGCATGATAAGTATTTTATTTATTTTTGTTTTAAATTATGAAGTATGTGCCATGAAAAAAATCAATTTTCGTAATTTTAGAGGTAATTTAAAAAAATTATTTGCGGGCTTATGGTAATTTAAAAAATATGTATCATATTTGCCATATAAATATGATTACGTGAATAAAAATAAAACACATAAAAAAGATTATTTTTATAAACAATAGTTATTAGCCTGAAACACTCATCCAAATTGAAAATTGAATGTTTCAGGCTAATAATTATTGTTTATAAAAATAATTATTACCCTTGCGCTATGCACAAAAATCTTGTATTAAAAAAACTAGTTTATCAATTAATAAAAAAGATTGTTTAAATTACGTAGAGCAAATTTGTGTTCCAAAGTAAATTGGTCGTTTTTAATTTAATTTAAAATCCACCATAATGCTTATTTTAATGTAAAAAAAATAAATTATTTTATATTTTAGTATGTTCTCAAATTGTAGGGGTAAAACTTTATTTTTCATATCACCGTTAGCCCCCGAATAATTACTGAAGATGCCTCCAAAATCGCGATCAATCAATTCCATTCAAGGGCTATATTTCATAAGGTAAAACAAAAATAAATAAAGTACTTCTTATCCGTACTATATATTTACTATACTTTTTGATTAAAAAAAAAGATCATTAGGTTTAGGTCAGTATTTTGGCCTCAAATCCCAAATAAAGTTTTGTATGAAACAGGCCGCGCAGCCGTTCCTCTTAATAATAAAAATATTTTTGCATATTTCATCGCTAGTAAAAAACATACAAATTAATTGTATATAAAATAATATAATAGTGTGCAAACTGATAACTGATTTTTTTTTGGAAAATAGTTATGAAATTGTGAATTCTAGCTTGTCGTTTGGGTGTCATAATTGATTTGACGGCGAAAATAATGCCTTGTGACGACTATTACTATCTCTAAACGAAGAATCAATTTACCCAGTTATTAATTAGTCAAGGTAGGAATGTAGGCTAGATATTCACATTCTAAATACTTATTGAAACTCAGTAGCTTACCTATAATCTCGCGGGCTCACGGGCTTAATTAAGACTTACCATAAAATTACGAAGAGTGGACATAATTTATTTCCGCATTAAAAAAATATATATTTGATCTTAAATCAGTAAAAATTAAAGTAGTTCAAAAGGTTTCATATTTTGCTTGTTGTATTTTTTAAAGATTTCAATACGTTTATGGAATTTTAATGTTTCCAAGTAATTCTTAAATTTTATTTAAACTTTTTTTAAATTATTGAAAAGTATTATTATTTTATTTAAAAATCGGTTTATTTTTTTTTAAGTTCTGCCAGGTAATTATTATTACGTGTGGCAGCTGTTTTGCCTACCCAAGACATTATTAAAACTGTAATTTCTAAATTTCCATTACGTATACTTTCTTGGTGTTACATTGCTTAAAAAATGTTATATTCAATTACTCGAATTATGTAGTTATATTACTCATACACAGGCAGCGGCTATTTAGCATTACTTTAGAATTTAGTGGTCGCGATCCTCGGCTACGAATCCATAGGTCGCGAGTTTAAATTCCGTCGTGCGCAAGTAAATATTATTTAATTAATTTGATGTTATTCCGACATTTATTAATTAAAAATAATATCTAGTTTATTTACGACATGCTCCAGAGTGGTATTCGGTATTGCGCCGTTAAAAGATCACCATTCAGAATCGAAAGGTTGCTTGAAATGGCTTTAAATGTATTTAGTAACCAGATCTAAATAGCTATGTACTTCTCCACCCTCCTCCTCCACGTCTCCTACCTCTCCCTAGATTCTATCCTTGGTTACGAATCCGGAGGACGCGGGTTCAAATCCCGGCATGCAAAATTTGTGTTTTTTCACAATTTATTCATTTAAAATGATATACAGTATATTTGCGGCACGTTCCCGAATGGTATATACTTTCAGTATCGCCCTGGTAAAAGACCATCATTCTGAATCGAAACGATGCTTGAAATGGCTTTAGCAATGTTTAGTGACCACATCTGAATAGCCAGGTACTTTCCCACCTTCATCATTCCCATCTCTTTCCCTTTCCACCTACCTTAAGCCTCAAAATATACCCCAATTGGGGATGCCATAGTCTTACTGACTCCAGATGGTTGGCAGCAGTTGGGACTCTTGTATGGTACTCACATTTTTTTTTAAACAATCATAAATAAATATGTAAAAAATAAATGATGTTCTATGCTATTTTTATAAAACAATGGGGCAGGTTTTTTAAAAAAACATTTTATTTTATTTTTATACTGAGATATTGGTTTGCACGTACATTATCATATTACCTACCTTCATATAAGACAAAAATATTAACAAAACGTCTATGAAAATGTGTCTGTAGTAGATGCATAACCAATACATATACACTACCTATATCTTTATTATGATATTATGTGGTGTTTGTAGGTTTTAAACAATTGACTTTTTATACTTAAACGCTCCATTATGAAATTCACTATTGGAAAAATCTTAAGAATATTCCGACGATATGATTTAGAGAAACATAAAGAAAAGAAAATAGATAACAGTTCGACTAAGACAATTTATAATGTTTTGTCATTTCTTTATAGATATAGGTATATGTATGTGTGAGTTTTTAATCTTAAAATATGACAAAATTGTTTAGGTAAATTTTTTCGATGAACATAAAACCATAAGGTGTTATTCAAACCCAGTAAAAACTGACATTTTATTTGAAATGTCATTTAAAAAAAAGCTGGGAAAGATCATCTAAACAGCTTCAAAATATTAATTAATTCCAAAACACCATACACAGGGGTTATGTGATTATATAGTTATAATCAAAATAATAAATTGATGATTTACATAGCGTCGTTTTTGTGAAAAATCACCTCAAGGGCGCAGTACAAATATTACTTTATATTCCCTATCTAATTATGAACTGTACAAACAGATACAGAAAACATACTCACCTGGCAGGTCGCTTCAGATTAACCGAGTTTTAATAGAAAATTTAAGGTTAGAGACGATATGATTTTTGCAATTGCTATTTTATCCTCCTTTTCTATTGATATCACATTTATTAGATGATTGGTGGCAAAAGAAGAGTTGGTATTTATTTGAAATATTTATCATTTTTAGAACTGGATATTACATAAGTGTAATACTAGCAATCAATATTAACATACATTCAAACCAATAGTAGAAGTAACAATGCATGTATAGACAAATGTTATCTTTACTCAATTTTGAATTATTAATTATTTTTATTGATATTTTAAAGACCTCATTTTAATATTTAATCATTGTAGAAAATAATATTAACATAACCTAAATGAAACATGAAAACGGAAAAAAACGACAATGTTTCATCTATACGTTAATATTATTTTCTACTATGATTAAATATTAAAATGATGTTTTTAAAATCTCAATAAAAATAATTAATAATTGAAAATTGAATATATTCTTTAGAATTTTATAAAAGTCAATAGATGTCTCATATAAATAAAAAATCGGATATTAATCCGAGACACTGTCTAGTTTGCAATTATGTTCCTTAGGAACTTTGTAATCATTATAATGTTAGCTGCCAGTAATATGGGATAAAAAATGGCGAATAATATTGACAAATCTTGAATTTGAGATATGATATCGATGAATATGACATAAATTGAACTGGTCTCATTAGCTAAGTTGGTTAAGCGGTTGCCCAAATAAATAGGCAGCGGTCCTGGGTTCGAGTCCTAGATGCGACTGAAATCTTTTTTATTTTCTGTCGTTTTTTTTCCGTCTTCATGTTTCATTTAGGTTACGTTAATATTATTTTCTACAATGATTAGTTATCTTTACTTATTGTGAAAGCATGTTACCTCAAATATAATTGATTCTTTGCAACAATCACGCTGGTACAGGCGCATTGTAAAAATACGTTTTAAAAACTTTATAAATGTGTGTAAAATGAAATGCAAAAGAGAAAAAATCAGGTTAAAGGTCAATTTTTAAATTTCTTATCGCGAAGAATAATTATAGGAATATAATGTACGTGCGTTACAAACTACGTATAATTTTATAAGCACGACAAAAGAGAGGTAGGTACCTATTGGACGGATCTTTAAAAGCTTCGTGTTAGTTATATTACACTGTTTAAAAGATAGAATCAAAAGATATAATCATTTTTATGACCTAAACCTACCTTGAAGATTGATGATTAAGGTACACAACCTAGTGGTAAAATTGGTATTATCGGATAAGTTTAGTATCATACAAGCGCGACGTTAAAAAGAGCTTTTAGAGCTTTGATTTTTGAGATATATAAAGTTTGAAGAGTAAACGTTATTATATCAGGTATTAAAATAATGTTACTTAAGGCGATACAACGGGAGGTAATGGAAAATTACGTATTTTTAGTTTGAAAATTTGATGGGCTAAAAATATAATAGATGATTTAATTAAATACTGTAAGTAGAACACACTTTGACCTTCCGATTTTTTGATGGGTCTTTTTATAAGGCCAAGAAAAATATAAATTATTGGATAAAAAAAGATTTTTTTTGTGGAAAATCTCCTACTTACGAACCCCTTTTCCGATATTTTCAATAATAGTTATTAGCCGGAAAACACTCATCCAAATTGAAAAAACCTTCCGAGCAAAGATAAATGTCGCCGGCAGGACTCGAACCCACACCTTTCTAATATCCGGTCAGATGCTCTACCATTGAGCTACGTCGGCTTATCGCAAACCCGCCAAGTTAATCAATATATACTAGTGTTTCATTCAATAATTACGGTTTTTTTATTATATTTCACCTGTAAACAACAAACTTTATTTGTATGAGGAAGGCTTGTAACGGCTAAATCCCTCAATAGATGGCGTCACGGCGTGTTAAAATTACACAAGTAAAAGCGAATATGTTGAACAATTGGCTTGCTGAAAGAAATAGTTTGTTAGAGTATCTCTAATACAAACTATTGTTATCTGCATCTATTTTTTTTCTATATTACGCTATACTTTTATAGGTTATATCACTTATTATATCATACATATTATTACTATTTTTTTTTATTATTACATTTTTAGACCTAGTTCTTGGTTGATATTCTAAATGATTTAGTTTTATTATTTTTATGTTTAATATTATTATTATAATTTTATAATATGTATATATGTACATACATACATATTTTAATCCACTTTAACACGATAAACCAACTAAAATAAGTTTTTTTGAATGGAAAACGCACCCGTTGACAAACTACTTAAAAGTAGTTAAGGTGGATTTTTATTAATTTTTTGATCTATATTTGTTTTGTTACTTTTTTTACAATGGTGTTAAAAAAATGTTTTAAAAAATGTAATGAAATGAGCTTTAGAAGCTTTCTGTATTTGTATACCTAAGTTTAAACATACATAATGTGTTAAATCAGGTAATAGACGAACTTTAAGATTATTTTCGTAAAAAGCATTACCATAGTGCGATACGTAACTGAAAATAAATGTGAAAAAGTTTATGACAGAAATTGTAAACGAATTAAAGCATATTTGTTCAGCTTAAGCCCGTCCGTTAACTTCAAAGGGTTCTTTGATGTGGAGAGAAAATAATTATTATTACTTACCACCAACTTCCGAATGTGATTTGAACTAGAAGGAGAGATGTGAAGACGAGGAAAGGCAAATGGACCGACTTGGCCATTTTGGAAAGTCCTAAAGCTCCTCAACTCAAAATCCAAAAAGTCAATCACAAGTCATTTGAAGATAAACTTTTCACCATGTGTCGTTTATCGTTTTACAATAACATCAAAAATGAATAAACTAACACTGTTTTCAGAGAAACAACTTTGAAAAAAAAATGCGTCTCAAAAGTTTAAAAAAATTGCGTTTTAGTCCAAAAATTTTTTTTTTCTTGTATAATAAATAGTTAACACTTTCTTAGAATCAAAAACCAAATTAAAAAGAGTAAAACAATACGTGGAAAACTTAATTATATGCAGAAACACAATAAAACACAATAAACAAAATCAACCACAAAGCACAACACAAAAAGTGGAATAAAAAAAGCACAAAATAAAATTATGTAAAAAAAAATGTTAAAATAAAACTGATCGAAAAGCAGTTCTTTCAAAGCTTAAAAACTTATTAGCCATATATTTAAAAAATAAAATAATATTTTAATTATTAGTTTATTACGAATTAAGAGTTTGAAACTGCGAAATGTTATTTCGAAATTCGTTGTTCCGCGCGTCAGGTCATCTACCGCCAACCACGCGAGTCGAAAATCAAAGCAAGACTGGCCGCTTCCATCTGCATACATTGCGTTTAGACTACGGTCCCTTCAAAACAACCCGCTGTTCAGAAATCAAACCCGCCCCTAAAAAGGTAAAGAATCGTACCACCTTGTTGAATTATTTGTAACACGTTTGGTTTGGTGCTTTTTGTGCGTTGTGTCGCTTTACTTTGGTGTTTTGTTGTTCATATTCCGGCTTACCGCGAAGTGAGCGTTCTTCTATTGGTGGTGAAGTTTGAGGTAAATCGCGGGAGTTTTTAATTCTAAAAGGTTGTTGAGTCGAGGTTTTTAAATGGAAGGTAATTACCTGGTACCTACCTACGTTAGTGGTAAGGAATTCTGCCTCTACTTCGAAAGGATTTTTATTATATAATATTTATATTGTTTATTTATAGTGTTGAAAAGTGATAATAACGTCCAATTTAATTATTATGTTATTCCGCATGAGTTTCAACCGCCCGGAGCCACGGGAGCTATGGCATCCCCATTTGGGAAATATTGTGGGGCTAAATAAAGTAACGGGGAGAGTAGGAGGAGAGGAAGGTTGGATTCCAGATTTTTTTTTTAATATGAATACCGCACAACAGTCCCAACTGCTCCCAACCGTCTGCAGCCAGTGAGACTATGGCATCACCAAATGGGGAATGTTGTGAGGCTTAAGGTATTGGGGAGGGGAAGGAGAAGGAAGAGGAAGGTGGGGAAAATACCTGGCTATTCAGATCAGGTTACCAAACACGGCTAAGAGCCATTTCAAGCAACGTTTCAATTCTGAATGGTGGTCTTTCACCAGGGCGACAATGAAAGTATCTTCCACTCTGGAACGTGCGAAAATATACTAGATATTATTTTTAAATGAATTAATTGCGAAACACAACAAATTAATTACATAAAATTTACTTGCGGACGCCGGGATTTGAACCCGCGACCTTCGGATTCGTAGTCGAGAGCCTTACCCCTCGACCATGGAGGCCTTGACTATTCAGATTATTTTTAATATAATATGTACCTACTAACATGCTTAATCAATTGTTATTATTATTAACATAAAAAAAAACTTTTTTTGAGGGTTTACAGCTTTGCACTGCACGCCCCTGGTATACACGGTAACTGGTATTTAATGTTGAATTACTGAAGGACGTAACAAAGCAGAAAGTTTTTATTAACAGCATCAGAATACTCAACTACCCAACATACATACGTAAACAGGCATGTCGATGCAACCAGGGCAATAAGCCAAAATATGTTGGTTATTCTTAAATTAAATACATCTTTTGGATTGAGAAACATTAAATTAAAAGCCATAAAAAATCCTTTTTTTAATGACATTATTTAATCATAAGATAATGCGTTGCTCTATAAGCAAAGGTACGCTATTTGTATTTTCTCAAATTGGGGGAATTGAGCATTGAATGTTTTTTTTAATGATCGTACCATATTACCATATCACGGTAACTGAATAAATGAGCATACAAGTTCCATGCCAAATTAATGAAAAAAAAATGATCAGATATTTATCGATTTTAAAAACACATTATAATTTCTTTTCGTGGTACGTTTTTCTTTTGATAGGAACAGCTTTTCATCCTCTATGGACTACACACCGATGAAATAAATATATTTTAAACTAAAGTCAAAACTGAGCGATAATTAACTTGAAAACATTATGAAGACAATGTAAGACAACTGAATAGTTAGTACAAAAAAGTTCAGGTCGTCTCAGAACAGGAAGCTCTAGTGAGGAGGAATGCGAACACTATGACATTATTTTTATACTATATGCATTTTAAAAACATGATACTAAACAGTACCGTCAGCAATAAAACAAATTTTAAGTCATAAATAAACACAATATTAGAAAGCAGGGAAACTTACTCCTGACATCGATTCAATATATACCATAGATTTAGTTTTAATTGTGCCAGTCTGACGATGCCCGTGGTAGGGTGAAACAAGTCCGGTCGAAAATAAATAAGTGGAAAAAAGTTACAAAGATTTTTTAATAAAATTTAAAAAAAAATCATTTTAACATGCATTATGCTTACACATTCCTTGTATAATATCATTATACTTGTAATTTATTGTTATTATTTCTTAAGTCATATTAATATATTGGCGCTCTCGCAGCAGCCGGCAGCTTTTTAAAAGCGCTCCAGTTTATCTGGGAAATATTGCTTAGTTCTTAATTTTTCCGGTGTTAAAGTAGCGTAAAATAACCCCAATAATTTATAGGTTACATTTATAAAAATCATATAATTTTAGTGTGGCCGTTTCGGGCTTAAATCAAGTTTATAATAAAAATCAAATAAAAACCCAAATATTTTAACTTCAAATCTGTCACGTTGTTCTAAACTAACCCAAAAGCATCGGTCGGTCGAAGCGTTCGACACATGTGCTTATTAAAAGACCTTCTTGCTTGTTAAAAGTGTCCCCAAGTGAATGATTTACAATGTTATTCTTTGAACTGTGGTGATTGTAAACAATATCGTATACGAGCTAGACAACTCAAACTTAATGGTGAATGTGCTATTTTGGAGCCTTTAATAAGCTGCAAAGATATCGCTGTATAACCTTGAACACTGTACCACAACTGCAATCCTCAAAATTAGATTTCGTGGCTACCGAGAAAGGCGCAATAGGAAATAAAAACATTTGACGAGAAGATCTTCTGCTGTCACAGCGACCTGAGTTCTGACCTCCAGTTCACGGAGCAGATCCGGTGCATCATGCGACCCACGGACGTGCCCGAGAAGGCTGCTCCGCGGCCTGCTGTGGTCCGCCCCCACAAGGATACCACCGGCTGGGGCGAGAAATAGACGACACGCTGATGTGGTCTTTCCAGATCCTGAAGCCGGCCGACGAGCGCCACCTGGCGTATGGGCAAACCAACACCGAGCGTCCCGTCACGCAGCCCAGCCCAGGGGCGTCACCAACAAAGACAAAAAAGATTGGAAGAAAGGATCAGTACCCCCGGCCCCCGTCCTCACCCGCCGCCCAACTTCACATAACTCCTATCATTTGTATTAGAGTCTTGCAATATATCGTAAGGAATAAATACAGTTAGCTTCTTTTTTTTCAATTAAACATGTATGAAAACTTAGACCAAGCCGTATTTAGTTTTGATAATTTAACTGCATCCTTTATATAAATAATGTGTAATGATAGTGTCCAAAAAAAAAAAATGTCATAGATTTAATATAGGAATAATGTAAGAATAGGAAGTAAGATTTGTAAAGCGCCCTTGAGGTGATTTTTCACAAAAACGGCGCTATAAAAATCATCCGAATATTATTATTATTATTAATACCATTACAGGGCGCCAAACCGTTTTATAGCGATCTTAAAAATAATAATAACAATTTATTTCTATGGGGCAATTTGGTGAATTTTCACCCCGAGTGAGCGTTACCCTAATATACACAATACTTTGAGTTTTAGATAATCTATTAAGGGGTGTTTTCCTTAATTAAAAACTCTGTGAAAGCGGTTGGATAATAAGTTATAATAGAGTCACAAGCTTTTAATTTTTTATGAACTGTGTAATATTGCAAATCATTGACACTGAAACTGGTAATGTAAATGTGTAATTATATAAAAAAAAATTGACCCTCTATTTACACCTAACATCGGTCAATCCTGATTCATATCCTCTTCACTTTCAGATGATCGGTCACCTCCCCTGCTGCGAACAGCCTAATAGAGAATAACTCGTCAAACCAGCAGCGTGGAGTTGCGATCTTGAAGGATTTATTAATTAAACTCTGCTGTCAAAATATTAAATCTGCTGTTATCTAATATGGCATCTCCGGACTTGGCTACCAACACCCATGCACCCAAATACGTTAGCCACCAATAACTGGATAGCTGGACAAATAATGGAACGGCTATGTAGAATAACAACAACAAAAAATGTTACTGTTAATATTATTGTTTTTTTTCTTGCCATTATCATTAAGTTCTTTCTCCATAATACTGGAATGTGATTACTTTGATTTTGAATAACTGAATTTCTATGAACCAAATAAATTGCCTTTACTTCCATGAACATACAATTTTTATTACAAAATGTATCGCGCACAGCAATATTTTCAGCTAAATGTGCCTTGGTTGAACTTGAACATAAATTCAAAGTAACACATCTTATTACGGCGAGAACTGATATTGGTTTTTATTATACCATAAAATAAATAAATAAAAATCTGTAATCCAGCGGTGTGCTGTAGAAATTTTTAGAATTTTGCCAGTTTTTAGAAGATTTATGTTAAAACTTTTGTGAATGTAAAAACAAATAGTTTAGAGATTTGAAAAAAACGTTTTTCATAGAATTATAATATCTGTCTAATGATCTAACAAAATATCATTAAATATCGCGTTATTTCCCACAGGGATATGCAGATGTTAGAAGATGCCATACAACTCTGTCTTGGCACATTTTTCTGTTAGTTAGTCCAATTCTCGATATGACAAAAAAAAACTTATAAAAAAGTATTTGATTTCAAAGTAAGAGTACCAATAGTTAATGTTAATGTACGCTACTGCCAACAGTGTCGTTTGGTGTATCGCTATTGTATTTTTTGAGTAAACATCATAAAAATGGAAGCAGTAATTTTAATGGTTCCATAAAGTCATTTTCTTCGCCGATTAACAAGCTTCATGACAGCCGAACGACACTTTTTTTTGCAAAGTACACGCCATAACAATCATCCAACTATACCGTATTACCTAATGTTCGTGACAAGATAACTTTAATGTTAACAGTATTTTTATGTTTATATAAAAAAATCAGTTTTTTTCCCAAAATGGACGATGATTCTTGAATAAATATGTCGAAATAAAAGATTGCGTCAATTCTTTTAATCCGAATTGATAATACTACGCGTACCACTTAATATATGGTGAAGGTCACGGTGGTAAAACAACGTGTTATTATTTCAAATTAACCCTATAATACTAACCACATTTTTATACGTAAATACTAATCATTTTTCAATTTGACTAACACTAACACTAACCCCCACAAAAACATTTTTTGTTAATGAAAGCTTCAAACGTGCATGTAATTTTATATAATTAACTTTAAGGCTATAACTTTCGAGACCAAAATTAGCGGTGACATTAATTCCAAGAAAATTAAAATAAATAAGTTTGTTCCTTCCTGTTCTCTATAACTAACTTATACAGGTTCATTCTCTTATGAAACGTAAAAAATAATATTTTTTTATGCCAAAGACAGATTTTTATACGTTGTGTATTCTTAAAGTGGCGGCACTTACCTCCGCAGCCCGATCACTACCTGCAAACCTTCGTCGGCTACTAATTGGCACGGAGAACTGGCACGATCGGCGCATTCGTTACAGAGAAACAGCATAAAATGTTTAAATCGTCGCCTACAACAGGTATAACTAATTTTTTTGATATACAACACAAATATGGATGTAAAAGTGTACATTTAAGGCTATGCGATAATGAACCCCAGTAAAAAAATATTAGTAATCAAAAACAAAAGTATTAATAACGTGCTTACGATTTTCGCCCACATTTCTTTTTCCTCTTTAAAAGTATCTCCATCTTACCTGCAAAAAAGAAATCAATATATTAAACATCTTAAATAACATTTATATTATTTTAATCATTGAATAATATAATATTAACACATCCCAAATGAACCACGAAACCGAAAAAAACAACAGAAAATAAAAAGATTTCAGTCAAATCTGGGACTCGAACCCAGGACCTCTACCTATCCGGGGTAACCGCTTAACCAACTTAGCTAATGAGACCAGTTCAATTTACGCCATCTACACCATAAAGATAGCAGCCAATAATATGTGATTTAAAAATGGAGGATAATATTAACAAGTCTTGAACTTGAAGTATGATATCGGTTATTTTTTATTTAAAGTTATTTTTTTAAATGAGAGTCCTGGAGAAGCGCTGATATATTTGATCCGATTCGATTGCACAAAAAGGTTCGAGAGTTGGTTGAAAATGAAAAATTCCCTCTCGAAAATTCTAAAGCATCATTGAGAGGGGATCTCGTTAGGTTGTAATCCAAAACATCATTATCACGGTCGTAATATAAAATCTCGTTAGTACCACGATATTGCTGGCATTAGCAGGCGCTTACGACCCTTTAGAACGCACCTGACACGGATTTGTGAATCCGGAATTGCGATCCGGGAATTCACCAGAATTGGGGGAATGGTTGAAACATTCAAATATTAAAACCCTCCATAGATACGTGCCAAGTAGATGCTTCCTGACGATAGCAAATGACCGCATGTTCAGTTTAAGGATTTATTATTAAAAAAATGATCACATATCCCCGAGGAAATTTGAATTCAAAGCTTTTTGGTTTATGTTTTTGCTGTCGTAACCGAGAAAATCTAGTTATTTACAGACTGTCTTTACACGAGCTTTGCACAAATAACTATTCAAATTTTTAACCATTGGCAATTTCCAACTGTACATGTGAAAGCTGTGTGGTTAATACATATTGCTACAAAAAGAAACCGGCTGCACTTTTTTTTAATTGGTCTAATTTTATGGAAGTTACTTCATTTAAATTTATCCAGTGCTTTAAAAAGAACATGCCCATGAGCTTTTATTTATCGTAAACGGGTTTCCGGGCCCCCTATCATAGTTTTGAAAAGAAATAAAAAAAACATCTAATCTCAAGCAATTAAGATACGAAAAGTTAGTTGACTTCATTATTTAGATGAGTTAACTTTCGATAAGAGTGGCCACTAGAATTAGAAAATAACTGTATGAAAAGTCGTAAAAAAAATCATCTTTATGAGGTTCATCCAAGACAATGTTCAAAAAAGGGGATGGGATTAGCAGATCCCCGTACAGATAACTTTGATTTTAAAGTTTTACATAGCAGGTAAAATTAAACCGACATGAACATATTTCACGGATGAGATGGGCTGAAGATCTGAAGAGAACTTCAGCATTAGATAAAAGGGACACCAAACATAAAACTAAAAATAAGAGATGTCCGAATTCATAAGTATTCTAGATATGTAGTTATCAACGTTACGGAGACCATCATGGTGTTTCCGTGTTCAAAAACTGAATAATATCTAACTAGTTAGGGACACTCTATTTACGTAACAAATCGTTTCTCCCGTTCCAAAGTGTAACAACTCAAAAAGTATAGCTCTGAGATAATTTACATATATCTACATATATTTTCTATTGGTTCTGACGTAAATTGTCCGTCTCAGTAGGTGTGAAACGCCGGTGTTGAGATGGCAATTCATAAGAGTGGTTGTCCAGCTAGGTTATTGTGTAGATTTCAAAAAAATATGTTATTTTTATAATATTACTAGCCGATGTGTACCCGGCTTTGCTCGGGATATTTTTTTTTGAATAAAGTTATGAAGTTGTAAATTCTTGCTAGTCATTAGGGTGCCATAATTGATTTGACAGCGAAGGTAGCTATTTCTAAATAAAGAAACATTCATTTGAATATTTTATTTTATTTCAAACGTTTATTTTTTCAAAATATATCTGAATCATAAAGTTCTTAAGTAGGTACTCGTGTTTTCCATTTTGAAAATATTCTACCAAAAAAAAACCTTTTTCTTTTGAATATGCAATCTGTGGCTAACCAGAGTGTTATATCTATGGGCTAACCTAAACAAAACATGGCGGGTTCAATGTTTTTCATACTAATTTTAAAATGTTACAGCAACAGTTGTACATATTGGATTTCATTAAAACTACTTTATAAATCTCCCCGGCAGTAATAAAAACAAACTGTGCTATTTTCAGCGAAACCGGTCAAGTAATTATCCAGAACATTGAGGACAAACAAAACAAACTTACAAACAAACATATATAAGATAAACATGATTTTTTCTAATATTAATGAGTTTGTATAGGTTTTCGTAGGTGTTACAGTTTGAATCTAAAATATTTGTGATGTTTCTGATTTAGTGCATGGTGGTGATTTAGAATTATTGTTGTATATAACTGGTAAATATAAAAAATATATAATTTTAAAGATAGATAACCATTGTTATTCTAAAATAAACACAGACATGTTACATTTTGGAACTGGTAGATTTCGGGATTTCCTCATCTTTACACCATTTTTTACTTGTTATACTTTGGAACTGAGCCATCCAAATCAACGTTCATTTCCCATACCTTTTTATTACAACTCCCCTTTATTTGTAAAAATCACACGTTTTACATGTGTTCCTGGAACGGTTTGGCGCACTTTGAATAATTATTCTGCATAATGATCCCGCGGCGTACGAAACCGTGATTCCTGTTTATGTGACGCGGTAATGACTTCAGCCAACCGCGTTCTTTGCCAGTGATTACGTCATTTTCCTTGTTCCGGCGATGGCGAACACATTAGGGGCCGGCGGGTATGACGTCATAATTAAAGAGAGCATGTAACGTTCAACACGGACCGCGTAGAAATGTTCAGTTTCAGGTCAGTTATAAAATTATCAGTAAATTTTATTCGATTTGGCGTCCCGAAGGCGATGATTTCATTTCGAGCAAAAGGACATGTGTTCAAAACCCCTCGTAGGCAAATAATACTTTAAATTGCTACAGCATTTTGCACCTTATTCCAGAGTGGATAAGATATACTTTAAGTATCCTCTTCGTAAAGTGACCAGATCTCTATAGCAAGGTTCTTTCCAACCTTACTCTTCTCTTTCAAAATTCCTCAAACAGAGTTACCATAGTTCCACGAGAACCGAAAAACTTTTGCAAAAATTTTTTTAAGTCTCTCCGAAGTACTTAGTTTGTTCGTCTAGAAAACTATTTTACTCAACAAGAGCGAGCTTTGAACTTTTAATAACTTTTGTTAAATATGCTTCAAAGCAAGGATCTAAAAAGAAATAGTCTTACGAATAAAAAATGTATTATAGATAATTTTAATACTATATAAGGCACGGTGTAAGGTAGACAAAATAATAGTCGGGGAAAGAAATAGAATAAATCAAATTTGATGATAAATTTTTATCACTAACGGTAATTCCTTAGTATTGCTTTATGGGGAAATTTTACAATACAACAATGTGGGAGAAAACTCGTAGTTCCCACCGCCTCGAGTTCATAGTATTCGATAAGTTAAAAATAGATAACAGACAAATATATGTGTTTGTTGAAATTCCTCTACGATTTTCGTAAACAACAAACAGCATCATAATGTGTCAAAACAGTTATAAATATTGTACTATAATATTATGTTAGTAGGCAAAAAAAAAGTATATATATTTATTGCCGAACAATGAAAATATTTTGTTAAAAAATAATATTAAAAATTATTTAAACAAAAGCAGCGTACTGTATCTAGAAATACCAGGTATGTACCTTGTGTGACCGTTCATATTTTCTTGTAGTATTCAGGCTGTATTACTGTAATAGTTTATATGCTGGTCTGCCTATTGATTATTTTAATAGACTGCAAGGGGTGTTTAACTACATAGCGCTGCAGTCTATCTGAAATACTCTGTAACCAAATTCCAAATCACACCTCTTTTACCTGATTGCCTTTATTGGTCACATCTGGAACCAGATGAAACCAGTCGGAATCTGTCTAAACCAATTGGAACCAGTTGAAACTGGTTGTGTTTTGGCATCTTAAATGCATAATTGTCAAATAGTTGACTACCCACCCCTCTCTACCCGATCTGATTCTTATTGTCACTGGAAGGATATATTGCCAGCTTCAGTTCGATATCAAGGCTCGTCGCGGGATGACAAGGGAGCACTTAAATTCACCTCACTGAAACTTCACTAATCCAGAATTGGCCAGCTGCTCTGATGTCGCGGCGGTGAACTCTCTTGTCATCCCGCGACGAGCCTTGAGATCGAACTGAACCTGGCAATATCTCCTTCCAGTGACAATAAGAATCAGATCGGGTAGGGAGGGGTGGGTAGTCAACTATGTGTCAATTATGCATTTAAGATGTCAAGACAGGTGGAATCCAGATGAAACTATTTACTTCGGATTGCTATTATATCAATTAAAAATTATTACATATATTATGACAAATATATTTAATGTTGTAATATTAAATTTAACAAATGAATGAAATTAGAGCTCATTATTATTATGAAGATACCACAACACTTAAATATAATGAAATTTGTGGGAAATTTAATAAAATGCTAAAGATGTTGTCACTACAGCATTGTAGATACTTTATCTAGAGTTTTACGAAGAAAAATATTTGCAAAATGTACTTAAACTCGAGTATAATGTTAACTATTTTATTTGTAAGCTTTATTTAGAAACATAATTCGAGGGCTTCTTCTTCGTAATTAGTATATTAAGGTAATTATTATGGTTAAACTTCAATACTGAAAGCACATTCGAAAGGCGTGAGATACGGTTCCTGAAAAACACAGACACATTCGAATTTGTAGTAAGTACCCCAGTAGAACAAATTCGCGCTTATCGGAGGTAGATTTCAAGGAGGTTGCTAGCCTTAAATATCGACGAAATACAAAAAATATTAGTTACATTTTTAAGCTAGAAAGACAAAGCATAATGGCAACTAGTCGTAGCGAACTTGTAATTAACTATTTAAAAAAAAATGGAAGTAAAAATTAAATTGAGTTTGACCGATGAAACACATTAACAATTAATAACGAACATTCCAGTCATCAAAGTCAGCAAGAAACATAACAAAAAAAATGAGGAGTTGTTGTAAACATAAACATTGACTTTTACTAGATATGTTAGATCCATGGTTTGTACCTCTTTGCACGATAGATAGATGATACGAGTATATGAGTGGATTACGAGCAAGGCAGGGCTTGCAGTTATTACTGTTGCAAATTAAAATTTCGACGATTACCATTTTGGTTAGGGAAAAAGAAGCTTAGATCATTTATATATGAGACGTGAGGAGAACCTGACAATAACTGCTGGCTCCACAAATATAAGAGTCTCCAAGAGTCAGCACAGCGTGACACATTTGAGAGAGGCCTATGTCCAAAAAATCCACGTCAGAGGGCTAACGAAGAAGACGAATTACCAAAACAGGACACATTTTACTACCTTAATCAGTAAGTTCACTTTGGCAACTTTAAAAGTTAAACAAATGTTTTCAAACGAGGATGAAGTTTATCACTTTGAGGTACAATATGGATCTACTTTTACATACGTAAAAATTTATGCAATTTAGCTTAGTTATAAAATGAAACAAAAGTTTTAGTACTGTCAAAGAATTTATACAAACAGGAGGGAGCGATCGTTTAGATGATTTTAAATGGCAACGCCAAGATGGTTGAAACTAGCAAAAAGCACTATGGCTCAAAGGAACATTTTTTACATCAATATCAAACGGCGTTCCTCTGAAATTAGTGGTAATTCCCGAAAGGGGATGATTCTGCACTGTATACAAGGAAATTAAATATTCGAAATTTGTGTCATTTTTAACCACTTAACGAGATTATTAAATCGAAAAGTTTTTAAAATGCACGTATATTAAATAAGGTATTTTAATATTAAATCAAATAATCTTTTTTTTTAACTACGTGGAAGAAGCGCGCCTTGTGCATCTAAAAAATATAAAAACGTTAAGAAAAAATCGAGTTCAATTAACCTGTCAGATTCGAAAGTCAAACATTGAGAAATTTTTGTTCTAAAATGGGTGTTGTCACAGTAATGAACAATTTTAGTTCCGTTTTCTTAAATTTGTAGATTATGTTAATTGGACTGTACAATTTTGTTTAAAGTAATAACATTTGTAAGATTCAATCGTAGATCAATTTTATGAAATGGAAATGAATAGAAAATTCATATATGAAAACATAGACTTAAAAAAAAAATACAGATTTTTTTTTCCTGTTTATTTATACCTCACTATTTATTTTACTTGGTACGATTTTTTGTTAACTTAAAATTATCATACGGACATGAGGTTTTCAAAGTAATGTGTTTTTTTTTTTAAATGTTTAAATATGACGTTCATATATAATATTTTTAAAGTATTAAAATATGTATTTTACTAATTAAGGTGGTGATTTAAGGGAGGCCGATGTCCAAAACATCTACGTCGGAGGGTTTTCGATGAAGATTATTCAGTAAAACCAGACACAATTGAGAGATGCCCATTAAGTACGTCCAAAAAGTCAACACCTTAAGATTTATGAAAAACAAGGATCAGATATTTAATTGTCATCCAGTTACCTTCTCTAATACGAGGCCAGTTTTCATATTTACCCTAATAGTAACTACTAACACAGCAGCAATTGAAAATTTCTCATTTCGATATTGGTATCGATTCGGAAGACAATATCGCCTTGTAGCCAGCAAAATTTAAAGTCGCCATCAGCGTTAAAATCACCTGTCGCGTTAGCAGCACGTGGTCTAGCGCCGTTAGAAGCGGCTACGGGCTGTTAGCGCTGTTAGCAGTAGCGGAGGCTGTGTACTATACGGCGGGAGGCTGTATTAGCGTGGCCGTTATTATACACTGTTCGCTGCTAATAAATATTCAGGATTTCGTTTGTTGCCATGTCGGAAATTTAAGATTATTTTTGTAATTTTGTTTACATGGTGTGATTTTGCTAGAATCACAACACAGGGAATAACAATGGAATTTTTATGTCCATTACGTAAAACGGAACGTATGCAGTAGTTATGTTATTGTTAAAATAGAGGGATTTTTTATTTTTTTATTTATTTATTTTATTTAGTACAGAATATACACATGCAATAGTTTAAAAAATGCATTGACTGTCTAACCAGGAGGATTTACCATTTTACGACAGTAAATATATATATACTCGTATATACCTACATTGACAAACTCAAAAGGTTAATCGTTAGATTGTGAGCGTATTCAAAGTAAGGTAATTTTTATCTTACTTCGTGTGAAATAGATCTTTCTTTAATACTTGGGCTAATAAACATAAAAAAGCAGTCGAACCACGTTATTCTATTTCTATCATAAATGACACATCCCCAAAAAAGTTGTTTTATCCCCTATTCAATTATGGTCAAACATATGGTATGAGCAGTTTAACAATGAGAAAATACCAAACATACGCTTTGTATTTAAAAGTTTACCATACATAAACCCGAATAATTTGAAATATTTCTATGAAACAACATTTTACATTAGAAAAACATCGATCAGGGCTAACATTTTTTTTGTTTCAATTTATTTTGTATAACTTATTGAAGTTTGTAAAACTCGTTGTAAAATTTAATCATTGAAGAAGATAATATTCACACATCCCAAATGAACCACAAAACCGAAAAAACAACAGAAATTAAAAAGATTTCAGTCACATCTGGGATTCGAACCCAGGACCTCTACCTGTCCGGGGTAACCGCTTAACCAACTTAGCTAATGAGACCAGTTCAATTTACGCCATTTACACCGATATCATACTTCAAGTTCAAGACTTGTTAATATTATCCTCCATTTTTATAAATCCCATATTATTGGCTGCTATCCTTATGATGATTGCAAAGTTTCATCCCGAACTCAATTGCAATCGGAATAGAGTCTCGGATATACCTACCCGATTTTTATTTATATGAGACATCTATTGACTTATTTTACAAGTCTGGAAATAAATATTTAATTTATTTTGTATAACTTATTGAAGTTTGTAAACCTCGTTGTAATATTTAATCATTGAAGAAGATAATATTAACACATCCCAAATGAACCACGAGTCCCAGATGCGACTGAAATCTTTTTAATTTCTGTTGTTTTTTCGGTTTCGTGGTTCATTTGGGATGTGTTTATATTATCTTCTTCGGTGATTATTTTTTTTTTGTTATGTGAAATGAAAAATGTGATAATAACCTTTATAATACGTTTGTCTAATTAAACGTGTTTTTTTTAGTTTCGTATAAAGTGGTATTCACAGTTGGAAAAAAAACCATGGGAAAGCGATTTTTAATTGCATATTTGTCAATTTGTATTCTCAAAATCTGAAAGCGTCTTTCACCTGCTTTCAAAAACAGTATTTTATTTTGGGATACGTTTAAAATACCGAATCTACTTGAAATTGAATAACAAGCGGAAATATTTCAAAACAAATTTAAAATCTGACAGATGTTTGAACACTGGCATGGTGTTATATTGTGTATACTAGAGTGGTTAACAGATGATCTTTCATTCGCCCGTATTGGCCAAAGAGTCGAGAGGTCTAATGTTAATGTGCGATATCAGTTTACTTTCAAATCGGTGTTAAACCTTTTCGTGAACAAACAAAAAAAAAAGATTAATTCGTTAACTATCATTATGAATCTAATGAATATATATATTTTTTAAATTACGTCGCAAAAGATGAGCAATATAAATTTTTAAAACATGATATTATTTAGAATAGTTTTCATGATATGAAGATTTGGAACATTCATCCAATATTTTTTTTTATATATTAATACTCTGAAAAAAACTTCGACTACTTCCACTCTTTTGAATTATATTGTTTTTCTGTAAACCAGAATTGTGGAATTGCTTCATTAATCTGTTTTAATCCTTTAAGCCAGAACTTGCTACTAAGGCCAAATGTATAGGTTCGGTTTTTTGACATAATTTATAATTTTTGCTATTCTAAATTTGAACGACGAAATCTGGCAAGACCATCCAACAATGAATTTAGTTTAGCCCAGTTTACCATAATACCTATAAGCAGAATGATTCTTTGGAAAGTAAAGTGGTTTCTTTTAAATCCCTCCCATTGTTGTTCTGGCGGAGATAATTCAAAGGGCGAAGGGTCGTGGCCGCGAAAGGAGAATTAAGGGATTTACTACACGTCTTTATTATATATTTTATGAAAGATTTCGTTTAAATTATAATGGAAAAATATTCCGGCCTTTGTTAATAGCAAGTGTCCATAAACCGTGGATCCAATGGAAACACCTTATTACGTTATTTCGTTGGAAACTCCGATTCAATTTATAAACGAGTATTTTTATAAAATTAAATTTATCAGAAGTACAATATAAACAGATGAGAGAGATTTATACTTCAATGTGCGGCAATTTATGAAGATTTTGACCGTAGCTTTTATACAAGTATGCTTACTTATGATCGTTTTATTTTTTACTGTTAAATGGAAAATACCATTTCTTTATACTTCCCGATAAAATAGATTAATATTCAGTTAGAAATCCCGTAGAATTTGCTGACATAAAAACATGTGTGCAAATTTTACGATGCCGAATCTCAACATTTGATAGTCTTTGTTGCTTAAGTAGTTTTTTTTTTTGTATTATTGATAAGATTAAATTTTGTTTAAACCATTGAAATATACAATAAAATAAGATAAATGCTATTATAAAACTCCCGGGGTACATTGTAAAACGAAAAGAATAATAATTTTTTAAATATTACGCAAGTTGATAAAAAAAAAAACAAAATTATACACTTTATGCAAAACATTATAATGCCAAGCCCCGATTCATAAAAATAGCATACTTACTTGACAGTCCCATCTCTTTCTTTCAGTGCGATATACTTTCCTATTAACTAACTTATTATTAAGCATCTATTATAACATTATCTATACACCGTACCTTATCTTTTTAATGATTTGGTTAAACTCCTGTTCCTTAAGGGGAACGGCTGCGCTTCCTGTTTCATACATAACTTAATTTTGAATTTGTGGCCAAAATACCCATCCAAAGTGAATGATATATTTTTTTTAATTAATGGTTTAGTAAATATCTAGTACAGATAAGAAGTATTTTATTTATTTTGTTTTAAATTATGAACTCTACACCATGAAAAAAAATCATCATTTTTGATGCAAATTAGAAAATTATTTGCGGGTTTATTGTATTTAAAAAAAAAAATTGCTATATGAATATGATTAAATATTTAAAAATATATAAAAAAAACATTTTGGGCGATATATTAAATTATGTACGGCAAATTTGTGTTCCAACGTAGATTGGTCGTTTCCACCATGATGGTGGTTTAATATTTTTAAATTTTTTTAATTTTATATTTCATTGTATTTTCAAAACTTTTTTTTTATATCATCGTTAGCCCTTTGTTAAAGGTGCCTATAAAATTGCGAAAAATCAATTCCTTTAATGGCCTTTATTTCATAATTTAAAACAAAAACAAATAAAATTCTTCTCATCCGTATTAGATATTTACTAAACCTTTAATTTTTAAGAAATATATCATTCAGTTTGGATGGGTATTTTGGCCTCAAATCCAAAATTAAGTTTTGTATGAAACAGGCAGCGCAGCCGTCCCCCCTAATTGGTTTTAATTAAATGTCACGGCTGAGTCTATTAAAATAAAAATAAATGTAATAATTTTACATTTTATTTATTATTTATAAGACAAAAGAAAAGTAACATAACAAAACTAACCAATACACATCCATACTTGTAAATTTCTTAACCACATTTTAAACATAATTTTCCATCGGAGTATCACCTTCTAAAACCTACACTTAACAATATAAAACACCATACAAACCACCGTTAATATATTTCAATATAATAAAAAAACAATTTCAAACACCATACAAACCACCGTTAATATATTTCAATATAATAAAAAAATAATTTCAAACACCATTCAAACCACCGTTAATATATTTGAATATGATAACAAAAAAGAATTTCAAACATTATTTTTTTACCGGACGGGTTATCAAACAAACACCAAGATGTACATAAAATCATTTGTTATCCACCCCTGCCACAATAACGTATAAATACCATAACTCTAAGTAAAAAACGAAACAGTCTTAAGATGGATGCGACAGTTTGAGTTAGTATGATTACTAAATAGTGCATATAGATAAATAAAATAAAATAAATTTGTTTATTTTATTCGTTAATATTTTAACCTAATATAGTCAAGCTTGAATAAAGTTTTCCAATAAAGATATATTTAATATGTCAATTTTTAAATAGGTTATAAGGTAATTCATTTTAATTCGATGGTACTCTTTTCCGTTGCCTAATTTATCTATTTCTTGCCTCAACAACCCCTCAAAGCTGTCCGGAACGCTATCTGGCCACAATCTATTAATCAATTGGCGATTTTTCAAGTCTCTCAAAGCTCCCCAGCAAAAAGGGTTGTACTGTCTTCCGCCTAGAAAGAGCACAAACAGCTTTTACAATACTCACGCTACGAATGATAATAAATGTTAGTACCGCCATTGCACGGAATATTTGCTGTAAAAACAACCCGGGCAGCATAATGCAAAGGGAGGGTGCGCTGACAATGCAATAAGGGAGGGGGGAGGGAAATCAGTATTCAGAGAACCAACGGAAAAACGTTTTCTTTTCGCAATCCTTCTGTAGGACATGGAACAAACCGCGCTTGGTTTATACATGATGTATTATTATGATTGCGTCCTTCTTCCGGCTGAAGGGCTATGTGTTTCGTTATTTATTTTGGATGGTTGGAGTGTCAGGCTTTTGAGCTTCTTATTTAATGTTATAAAGATAAGCCGCTCTTTCATGGTAATCTCGACTACACAGCAAATATCTGTATTCTGAAACAACTAAAATACTTCAATGGTGAGCTTCGTGGTCACACGAAAGTTTGACATATTTTTTCTGTATGGATTATTATATAGGTCAACACATGCGCTATTGAGCTTTTCTAGAATTCGTTTAACTTAAAACGCAATTTCTTTTGTTTTATATGTTTCAATTCTACAAGAAAATAGATGTTGCCAAACAGTCTCTGAATACAATCCGTCTTGGGTTTATCGATTAATTTACACGATCCGGATCGATCGCGACCCACGGGCAAGTATCCGAGTCAAAAGATTCGATCTTTGATCGATCAATCGATGGGCCGCATACCGTGTTGACGTAGACCATAGAGGGCAGAGAATAGATGAAATAGATTTCGATTGATCGATCGTTCGGTGCGCCGTGTAACGTGTTGACGCGGAGACTATAAATATATAAACTCGGTTCCAAAAGTAACTGGAAAAAGAAGCGGTTCCATATCAGTCTCCGGTAACTAGAACTGCATATCAACCATCGCTAATTCTTTGTCAATCGGGATCGAAGCGCCTAATCGTGTGCCTATGTAAAATTGTATATATCTCTATCTATTTATAGTTTACACTCGTGTAGAAAGGAGCTTGCGTGTCCGGCTCGACCGGCATTACGGATCTCCCGTAGTCGCTCGCCACGCCGATCAAGGGTGCTGAGCTGACAGTTGATCGAATCTTTTTTGAAAAAATGACTCGATCGATCGTTGGTGGTTCGTGATCGGATCAAAATGATGGATTCAATAACCATTTTTTTAAATGTAATTATTTATAAAAAAAACTAATATTTAATAGAGAGTAATAATTCATGTGTATTGTAACAATTCATGTAATAAATATGTAATTTTATATCTATACTTTTTATTTAAAGATGTAGCCGCATAAAAATATTATTAATATATAGTTAGTAATAAATTTTTTTCATTTGTTATATTTTTTGGTAATTTGTAGTATTGTTGGGCCAAAGATTTTTTTTTAAATATCGGTAACATATACTTCAGCTTGCTGTGCATATGAAATGTTCAATTTTATTTTAAGAATATTGTACCTAAATTGATACAATATTCTAAGAGTAGAAAGTAGGTAGTATGATCCTGACGGTTCGGAGTACAAATCTTCACATTCTATTACTGCGCAATGAAAAAATTGGACTAGAAATGCTACAAAACCAGATAATCACCCTTTACTACATAGTTTCTGAACCTATCAGTATTTTTTTTTTAATTATTTGTAATGTATTTAGTAAATACATAATATATTGTAGTCTTTTGGTCCCGATTCTGCTAAAAAGAATTTTCTATATTTTATTGCGAGTTATCCGTTGAAAGCAGTCGTAGAGAATTGAACAGTTTATTTTCTCGCATAAAGGTTAACAGGTACGTCAGGTAGACGACCTCTCTAGGCGAGAATTCGATAGAGAAGAGTGTAGGGCTACGAGGATTCAAGGTGCTCAGATTAAGGGGTTCGCGCCAGCCTTTGTACAAAGGTAGCGGATGTTTTCACGTGCCCGCCCTTTGTAACTTGCGTGTGTTGGTAAAATTGTCAAGCAGTGCTTTCGTCATGTGTTTTAATTCTGAGTATAAAGAAAATACAACGGTTTGTGACCACCAAAAACTCAAGAATATGAGCTCTGAGGTCAGGAAAATTTCCACAGCTTTTGTCTGGATTTTCTACGCCGACATAATTATGTACATTTTTATTATGAGCCATGAGGCTTTGAAATATCTACCAGTTTATTTTGTCAAAATAAGTAAGATAACACGTAATATCGTACGTTTAAAAAATTGTAAATATACAGAAAAGAAAAAAGTATCAGCTACTATTTTCCGATAGCCTGGTAGTTAATTAGAGATGGAGTGAAGAAAAGAATTAAATCGTTAATATGAGAGATTTTAAATAAACACTTGAAAAATACTCTGGGTAGTAAAACTAATTGTGTATAAAACTATCCCATTTCCTGTAGTCATAACCATAGTCAACCATATTATCCTCTTTAAGCTGACGGACACTTGTTACATTTTGATTTTACTACATGAATCCCCGTCTTTTCTGATTTTTTAATCACCTTAATGCAAAATGATTATATTCGTGTAATATTGGCCACAAATTCAATATTTAATAACAAAGGTATACTTACCCTTGGAATTATTTGATAATAGACCATTTTATAATAAAGCTTCGCATTAAAGCACGTTCCAGGAAAGCAATTCGTGTCAATTAAATATATTTGGTCTTCGATGTTCAGAAATACAAAACTCTTTTTTTATGTGAAATTTAGATTGCGTCCCCAAAAATACCCAAACATTAAATTAAATTAATTAATTAATTAAACATTAAATGTATTGCGAATATCTTTGATATAATAAAAAAATATGTATGTGTGTTCTATTCTCCAAAAAATTTACGACCATATTTATTTTCTCAAATAAATAGATTTTTAATTTTTTTTTTATATGAATACCCCACAACAGTCCCAACTGCTCCCAACCGTCTGGAGCCAGTGAGACTATGGCATCCCCAATTGGGGAATGTTGTGAGGCTGAAGGTATTGGGGAGGGCAAGGTGAAGGGGAAGAGGAAGGTGGGGAAATACTATTCGTTTGTGGTCACCAAACACGACTAAAAGCCATTTCAATCAACGTTTCAATTCTGAATGATGGTCTTTCACCAGGGCGATACTGAGAGTATCTTCCACTCTGGAACGTGCGCAAATATACAATATATTATTTTTAAATGAATTAATTGTGAAACAGCATAAATTAATTAAATAAAATTGACTTGCGCAGGCCGGGATTTGAACCCGCGACCTTCGGAAAATAGTTAATTAAATGTTTGCATGAAATTAATTCTCTTAAAAACATCAGTGAATAAGAAAGACCGTAAGGATAACAATACATTCTGGATCGTCTGAATTTCGGGGAAATCTTTATAATACATAATCTATTGTTTACATTTTCAAAAACATTCAGCAAAATTTGAATAATGTTTTTCTTTTTGTTTTCAGAGGATGGAATTAATTAAAACACAAAAAAACAAAAAAACACCTTCATCAGCTAACAATAATGTATTCCAAACGAAAACTGTTTTTCTTGATTATGGTTTGGAAAACTCCATTAATTATTGGCATAACAGTGAACTTCTCGATAATTTAATTTAATATGCGAGTTAATAGCCTCTTATTCAAAGTAAATTTGAAAGCATACTGTTATTTCAATCAAATATGTATATAAAATGAAGAGGAAATGTTTTGTTTATTGACATATACTCATACATATAAATTAGGAGCTGACAAAGTCTCATGATGAGCCAATTAGTCCATTTGATTAGTAAATTTGTAAATAAACAAATTACTTTAATTATAAGCTGAAATTCTTCAACAAATGTTCTCAAGTATTGAGATTCATACCTCTGCAGCCATAATGGTTTAAATCTAAGTACCTGCAGCTCCTGGGCGAATTCCCGCGAGTTCTGCTTCTAAAGCAGCCTAGCTTGGAATCCTCGCCTGTAGGAAATATTTATGGGAACGTCATAGCGCGTTGCATAACAGAGAAGTAATAAACACTAATGGCGCATACCTCAGGCGCAATCACCGCCCAACTCCGTGCGATCCATCATTCGACAATAGTCAGTGTCGCTGGTACAGCACAACGGAATAGCTGGGCTTGGAGCAGCTTGGAGTAGCTTGAAGCAGCTGGGAGTAGCTCGGAGCAGTCTGGAGGCTTAATTGGCAAAATTGCGCCGGTTAATTCCGGTGTTTATCTCAATCTCCGGTCTACAAAATAGTTTTCTTGCGAGATAAATCACACGAATTTTGGTGTGAAATAACACCTTTTCTGAATGGCTCACGGCAGTAAGTCTATAATTAGGCCTCTACTCATATAACCAGTCCATGCTATTTAACACGTGTTATCGTTACGATTCACCGCATATTATATTGATAGTTCTGATATGTGAGATTCGATTAAACCCATGTTTTCAGTTATCACGCTTAAAAACTGTCATATGCGCCTAATGGTGACAGTTTTAATATGCTAGATTTTGTTAATTTCTCAGATGCTATTATAGTAAAAATGTTTGATTAATTCGTGGTAACGCGCGTTAAGAAGGAAATTTTATAATTGTCCTCTCAATAACACGATTGATGTTAAATAAAAATCAAAACATCAAATTATGGTTTTATTTTTTAATATGTTCTTGAATATAATTATATGATGCTTGTAGGTATTTCAGTAAGGCTAAAAGTGGAGATTTAAGATTGCAAAGAGTGTAAAGTAAAAATAAATCCAAATAAGGAAGAGCAAAAAGAGAAAATGATTTGTGTTTGCGAGGTGAGCGAAAATTCTAAGAAACTTTAAGGAAACTTCAGCAGTCGCTGATACGATAACTGAATTTACGAGAAGTGGTGTAAAGGTTAGTTTCTTATCTTCTACTTCGTACTCGAGATGATTCCAAAATGTTATTCCGCGATAAATACAGGAATTAATGACTTTGAAAGAATCACGGGATCAATTATTTATATAAAACACGTGTGTCCGTGTACATTATACTGTAGGTTCGTATTTTTCTACAACTACTTAGCGAATTTACGCTATTTTAAGATGATCCAGACATTTAGATGATTTGTACAAATGAAATCAAATAAAAGGTGGGTGGGTAAGATAATTTTCAATAAAACAAAACAAAGTAACATTCGTGAAAAGAAAAATTCATTACGCGATGAAATGGCTTAACAAAAACAAAAATATTGGACCTAACACACAAGATCTTTATTCTGCGAGTGATCGAAAACAGACAGCGTGCTGTTCGTAAATATTAATTATTGTTATTTGTTTACACTTTGTGCAAGTAAATCAGAATAACTTGTGTAGTGGTGTACTGGATGGGTAGAGAATTACATTTGACTAACCTTTTTAAAGTTTGACGTTTCGATGATTATTAATTTTATTTTTATGTTAACTAACCATGCTAACTATAATTGAAAAACGAACTTTTTTAGTCATTTCGATTTTTATATGTCCTCCTGGATAACATTTATTTTCCGACAGTATTCTTGGAACATATCCTATAGAAATACCAGTTGTTTTGGCATTTAACTGTGCTAGTTTAAAAACTGTACTCATATTTCATATTCAAAGCATCTATAATGATCATACGAAACTTTAAATAATTTATGGGTTAGCACTGCCAGATTTTATATTTGACTCCATTTTAAAAATCACAACCTATGTTTATCGAGATAAACTTAATTACCTCGACTTAATCAAATTACAACGACAATGTTCGAAGATACCAGAAACATCGCTATGCACCCAATATCCAAATATTATCGTTCCAAACTAGTTTGAACCAGTTTGATGCTTGCTCACAATACTATTGGGATGCACAAATACATTCAAATGTGCACTCTTTAAAATGATTTACCTCTACAAACAGGCTTTACGGTTAGTCAAAGAGAGTTCACTTTGGAATATTATTTTGTATTTTGAACCGGTTGTTTGCTACTGCACCATGCATTTTTAAATTGACCACTATAAAGTGTTTTAATTTCCTATATGGTAAACCATCACAATAGGACAAGATTTCGATCTCTTGGCCACCGCTAGCTTTACGGAATAAACCGATATCCAGCATTGGAAACCGAAAATCCGTGTTACCTGAGCTTTACACCATATGAGAAGAATTTTCTTATCGAATTTGAGATTGCGGTTTAATGCTTTTTATCTGTTTAAAAACGTTATGTTATATAGTCGAGAAGTTAGTTTTCGGAATTTCGATTACGGGATTTCAGCTTTATGAAACTGTACGGCACTTTTAGAAGGTTTGGTATTTGAGGAGAAATTATAAGTAAAAAGATGTCAGTACATTAACATCGTGAATCTTAAATGAATAAAATATTTTGAAGGGATTTACGTTTTTTTTTCAATAATTACCCTTAGAAATATTGTGTGTTCACGATTTTTTTTTTATTTTATCTTTTTTTATATATTAAGTCCTCGAGTAATGTACAACGTTTTTATTAATAATGACACTACGCTGTGAATTGTATGCAAATCGGACTGATAAAATATAATAATTGGATAATTTGTATAGCGCCGTTATTGTAAAAAATTACCTCAAAGGAGCTATCCAAATATTATTTCTTATTCTCTATCTAATAATACAAACAGATGGAGAAAAAAACATGCTTACCTGGCATGTCGCTTCAGATTAACAGTTTTATTAGAAAATTTAAGTTTGGAGAAGATATGATTTTTGCTTGTGTTGGTTGATACTCGTAGATCTCGTTAGGGTGAAGCAACATTGCCGTATCACCAAGCCTCTCCCAAGAGTGACGAGAGACTACGTAAACTTTATAAATATAACCAATGTTTCAGGAAAGTTCTAATTTGACAGCTTTTAACAACTAACGTATTCAAAACAACCCTAGTGGAATAAATGATTTACGAAGAATTTAATTAGAAGTCATTTCCTAAATTTTTTTAAAACCTGTCACATAAAATGACAAAATTTGTCTACCGAAACGATGGCGAAAGGGAGGCGAAACCGATGACTTAAAATTTCCAACAATGAACTATGAAAAAGGGAGAAATGAATGGAGTTCATTTCGAAGCAAATTAACGACAGCCAATAAATAAGCTTCGAAAATCAGCACAAAAGATTTGATACATTGTTGGGGCTGTGTAAACAGTAACAATTGTAACACAGTACACAGTATACGGCCACGGCGCAACAAAGGAATTTAATCAGGATGGCGCAATAAATCAAAACCAGTCAAGTGGCCTTTGGTAGCAAGGTGTTGTCCATGTCTAGGGATAATTGCTGCCTTGATGGACGGGGTGAGGATATTGGACGGGAATTGCTTCCCTCCAATACATACATGCGTGTCCTTAATTATCTTTGGCCAATAACGCGGCATCATCTCAACAAACATTGATTATTGCGGAAGCTAAGATTTATTTACGTTTTCCCATCATTTATCAAAGTCATGAATTGAGCGAGAGGAATATGTTATCCGGGTGACGTGTGTGATATCCTATATGCTTAAATGATCAGCTAATAAATGGTTATATTCACAGGAGCGCGATATTATTCCAAAAACCACACCTTAGGTACCTACCAATCGACATTATAAAAAATGTCTGTTGTTACTTTGGGTAACGCCGGTACCCTCAGTATTGTTCTCTTATAATTTGTAGAATTTCACAATTTTTAGGGTTAAAGCACGAGATTCAGGCGAATTCATAATAATTGAAACCTATTTATTCAAGTAAATAAAGTACAGCTACACAAACTATTCGATGAAGCATTTTTGGACATTGTTTACGACTGGCTCTAGCCGTTCTAGGAGTCAATCGATTCCACGTCAAAGTTCAGGTGGTTGGTTAAGAAGTCATCAGGCCAATTTTTAAGAGGAGCATGTTGATTTTTGTAATTAGATATCTGGTAGATCGATGGACAAAGAGAGTGAACGATGAAAAAGGGTAATATGTCGGAATTTGGCATTTTATGTACTAAATACACTATCTTCTTAACAAATTAACAAATACGATTTCAAAAGGGGTCCATTTTGAATAAAACAGCATTTAAATGACATCTAATTAAAATGTATTCAGTAGAAACAGCAATTTCGTAGGCTCATGGAATCCTCAATTTGAGGCCAGCTTACAGACCTTATCAACAGCTGGAGGCTGCTTGTGAACGAATACTAAATAAATCACTTTGTGAAATTCATTGGAAGTTGTCAAAGTCTAATCACATCCGGCAGTTTGATTGATCACGGAATAACGTTCTATGTTAAGCTTTCCCCAATTAGCTCGCCATGGTCACTCAATGTCGTGACATCGTTGTAAATGATTTACTATATTGTTTTTGACATTATTGCTAAACTTTCACAACAATGTCAAAACATCACAAACCCTGTTTTGAATCTCATAAGCGTCACGTTGAATTTACAGCTGCACGTTGAAATGCAATGGGCTTAGAATGAGTAGCAGTATATACATAATACAATGAATTAAAAAGTCACCTCTCACCTGAGCGACTACCCAATATAGTTGTAACGTAAATGAATACAAATAAGCAATTGATAATGTGTACAGGGTATAATTATCTTCACCCACGCTTAGCCGATACAATCAATACGTAGAAAAAGCATTACCAATCAACGCTTTAACGCATTACTGTGCCAAATTAATTATGCTTAAGTAGTTCCAATACAACTGCATTAATTAGGCATTCGATTCACCCTACAAATATACAAAAAACGCATTCATCGGAAATGATCGGAAAATTGTACCTCCCAAACGCTGCCGAGTAATTAATCGCGTTTGCACATTTAATTAATTGCGTTTTAACGGGTCAGTGAACAAATTTTAGGATAAACCTTAATTACGAATTTGGACCAATCAAACGTGAAAATACAAGGGTACTCGTATATTCATTAAGAGTATAGATTTGCACATAAACGGAGAAATAATTAGAAAAAGTATAGATTCTCATAATAAAATAAAATCACGTTTTCATACACAGCACGTTTAATCGTTCAATTTCACACAAACATCCACTTGTGTTTTAGAGAAAAAACAAATTTCCTAAACGAATTATCAATATAAAAAAAACCGTTGTATATAATGGATAATTCGAACCATAGTGATATAAAACTAAAAAAAAAACAAATCGCTACACATAATTTTTTTCTATTTTATTTTACGCCTCTCTCTCTTTACCAAAATGTACCACAATGCTCACTCTATGTATCATTGTTTAGTTTAAATTTAACCCTGGCGGAGCTTGAGCCAAGCGATACCGATTGGGAAATAAAATTAAATCGACAAGTGTTTGTAAAATTAATAATAAATGTTTTGTGTAAACTACTGTTTACTATATAAATATCAACAAGTTTACCATCAAATACAAATACATCCTTTTTTAATAATAATACTTCAAATTTATTTATAAAAAAAAACATTCCAATTACTATTTAACCAGATTTTTATACTAATAGTAAAATTTAAAAAAAAATTAAATAAAAAGGATAAAGATTACATTTTAAATAAATCGAGGGTCTATAAAGAAAGATTGTATTTTTTATGTGGAAAAGACTTTTAAGATAAGAAAGTTTAATACTAGAGTTAAGGAGCACCTAAGGTGTTAAAGCATTACTAATAATCTTGAATTTGCCAACAGTATTTTGGAAACAAATCATCACAAACAAGGTTTAAAAATTTACATACACTGGTTTACAATTAGGTAGATTTGAAATTTTTGAAGTCAAATTATTCATAATCAATTTTTTTCTTTTTTAAATAGCTTAATTTATTTTCATATTGATACATACATTAAGAATACTATTTAATAAAACTATTATAATAATAGCCACTATATTTGATATTTTTTCCTTTGTTATTTTTCTTGACATTATTTATACAAAAAATAAAAACAATTACGTTTTTTTTTTTTTTTTAATTTCTAGTTTAATTAATTAATTAATATTGGGAAGAAAGTAAAAAAAAAATCAATATTTTTTACATTTTTAATCAATTACCTGCCTACTTTCATCACCTTAAGTTAATTTTTGTTCATGTTTTTAATTTGTCTATTTTTACATTTTTATTGGTCTATATTTATCATTTTTCTAAACTAGTCATTATTTCTTACTATACTGATGGAAGATGTGGGAGGCTTTGCTTCCGAAACCTATTGATATTTATACTCGCATATTAAACAGTGGTTTACGCAAAACCTTTCTTATTGATAATGACAGAACAAAGTAATTTTACATTTAATAAAAAAAGGTATTCGTTTCATTTCATTAGATAATACTTTTTTAATATCAATGAAGTTAACCTTTCTATTTGCAAGTATCAGTAATGAGGAGACCATCCTATGTAAACAAAAAAATAATATTACCTTACGAAATCATTTACTATAAAACAATGATAAGATAATCTGTAGAAGTGTGATCTATATCGATTTGAAAGAACACTAATGTCGTCAGTATAAATAAAACTCGTTAACAATTTCAGCAGAGAAAAAAAAACCAGGTTTCTTCTGGCACACAAACACGCCCACAATACACTTCCTTTAGTTTATATCTTCAGCGTAAAAAACAAGTAAATGGAAGGAATCGCATTAACATTAAGTTATTAGAGTTATAGTTACCGTAAAAAAAACTGTTCTTGATAAAGAAACTTCCTTCCATGTTTGAAAGAATCGAATAAAATAGTCAGCAAAAATGTTTTATGGTATTAAATATTTTAGCGAATTTCAAACAGCTTTTCATCGGATTTCTGAAATGACGTGACGTTAACTTGTAAGACTTGGTAAAAAGACGCATGCATGGCAGTGACACGGTGACAGCCAAGGTTGGTATAGTTGTTTTTGATACAAGACGTGAGTTGACTTGACTGACTATGATTCGATTATGCTTTGATTATACTTAAAATGAAAAAATGGATTTCAGAATAAAATAAGACAATTTGTTTTGTTTCGTGTATTCTAAATACGGCATCAAATTCTATTTGTGATTACCAGAATATATTTTTTTTAAAGATGTGATATTGATTTCAATGTCTTATATTTAACTAAAAGTTTTTGCCTATTTAGTCAGCGCACCAGATGTATTCATCTCTTTTTTTTTTTTTTAAAGTATGTTTAATATAATAATGATGTTATTTATTTATTAGATTCTACGCCTATCTAGACTTTTAGATGGAATTTTAGAACAAAACATAATGCGCTATCAAAAATTACAAATACATAACAATTTTAAACCAAAAAGTAACGAAGAAATTTTTTAAAACATTTAAATATAATATGAAATAGAAAACTGAAACAATTTTATGACACAAATCATTAACGCTGAATTTACTGGCTACAAAAATGAATTGTAAGAGTCATCAAAGTTTACCCTTGTTTCATAAATTATCATTAAGTTCTGCAAAGTATTGAAGTTTTTTTTATTTTTATTATTGTGATGTTTGATATTGCTGTTTTGGCGTTCAAAACCACTTTCAAACTATGGTTAAATTAATAAAAAATACTATGTATATCGTTGTTCTGCCATAATAACAACTAATATATTTATCTTAGAACGGTTCATTGAACTAGTTAGGTGAACCTCATGATTTAAAATGTATCAAATGTGGCATAAGAGTACAAATAAACGTTTTAAAACTTATAGTACTTAATCTAAAGCAGGGTTCACATATGCATCATTTTATCGTATCAGATCACCGTAACCGTATCACCAGCGCGTGTCATGATCCCTAGTCTAGATGGGTGTGATGCGCAGTCATACCGATTCAAACTAGCGATCATGATACGCATTTGTGATACGGATACGATGATCTAATAAGTAAATATGAGACATGTGTGTACCCCGCAATATAAATACAGTTGATCTGACCCAATTGAAACGTTGATCCGGCCGGTGGACTAATTTACTGTCAAAACTTTAGCGCGAGGCCTAACAAAAGCTCATTATTTCATATATTGTACTTTGAGCAAGTACCTATCTTAGAATTGTACATAGAAAGGCCTATACACTCCACGAATGTGTGTACATATAGGTTACTTGGAGGCTGGCTTAAATGGATTGATTAATGGTGTAAATCTTCAATGTCACTGCTGCTCTTTGAAACCCAGCCTCTAGATCCGTGAAATCCATTAAGGATAATGCCCACACTAAAACACAATTTTAACGCCATTATTTTACCTTCTTTTGCTTTGGTTTTAGCTATTTTCTGCGTAAATTTTCACCTTCGAGCCTGTCAGGGGCAGATCCAAATCAAGACTAGCCTTGTAAGCGTTTCGTCATGAGCTTTCATTTCCAATTGATATATTCCATAATCTATAATAGTTAAGACCCCAAAATACTCGAATCAAAAAAGTTCAATACATCCTTGATTCACCCTTTCTGCCTTTTAGGTCAAACGTTTAATATTCGCAAAGCCAACCTTAACCCCTCTTCTCGTCAATCCCCGCTACGGTCACGCAGAACCACCGCAAAATACACATTTCTTTTATGTAAATTGAGGTCACTCGAGTTTGGCAGAAATATCGGCACTACAAGGGTCAGTACTCAAGAAATCAATCTTTATCCGTTCCACCGGCCGGTAGAGTACACCGATGTTTAAATGACCCCTATCCGTATGGTTTATGTAAGCATTCAGCGCAACCCTCTGGCTACTCGAGCTTCAACGTGGAAATACACAAGTACCCACTGGTAAAACAATCATTATTTTATTATTCATTCCAAACGAAAGTCGGAAAAAACAAATAATTTCCCTTTGTTGGTTCTAACGCCACGAAAAGGTTGATTTATATTGTTACAGTGTTCTTAGATAGGTACAATTTATTAATTACTAACTGTTGTGTACCCGGCCATGCTCGGGATTTTTTTATTATTTTTTTATTAAAGTTATGAATTCGTAAATTCTTGCTTGTCATTTCGGTGACATAATCGATTTGACAGCGAAAGTAACTATCTGCAAATAAAGGAACATTCATTTAAATGTTTTAATTCATTCCAAACATTTATTTTTCAAAATATACCTAAATCGTAAAGTTCTTCAGTGTGTTTTCCATTTTGAAAATATTCTACCCAAAAAACCTTCTTTTGAATATGCAAACTGTGGATAACCAGAGTTATATATATGGGCTAACCTTAATAAAAAATCTCGGGTTCACTCTTTTTCATATTAATTTTAAAACGTTATAGCAACAGTTTTACATATTGGATTTCATTCAAACTCTTTCTAAACCTTCCCGGCACTAAAAAAAACAAACTGTGCTATTTTCAGCGAAACCGGTCAAGCAAATTTTAGAGAAAATCGAGAACAAACAAACAAACTTACATTGATTTACATATTGAAGATAATATCAATAATTCTCAAAGAAAATATGAAACGGAAAATAAAAAGATATTTTTTTAAAGAATCTGCTTCTTCTGTTTTTCATTGTGAATTATTAATATTATTTTCAGTAATTATTTTTACACTGGAGTGTAAAGCTTCAATAAGTTAATGTTATTTTAATGGTACTATTTATATTTAAAGTGAAGTTCTATGGATACTTTAAAATACAACATTTTTGAGAAATTTGAAAAAGCAATGTGTGATTTATGAAAATCAATTGATTTTTTTTTTATTACCTTTTTTTTTAAAAATAATTATCGGGTAATTTTATGACGGATTAAATATTATAATGCGCTGCCGGAAACCATTAAAATAACACCTTTTAATAAATTCTAAATAGATCGTAGGAACCACGTTAAGTTAAGCGCGGTAAAATTATAAGTATCTGATTTATGATTAGTCATTTGTAAATTTAAATGTACAAATAACTAAAAGAAAATAAATAAAACGGCATGAACCCCATAATGATAAAAAGAAGAATGCGAGCATAAAATACGAGGTTCGGATATTAAGTTTTATGAAATTAAGTCTACAATATTCAGGTGACTAGTCGGTTTGGTGTTTTGTCAAATCTTAAATCTCGATTTCGGATCAACGGCAAAGTGCTTTGAATTGTTGCCAATTGGCAGGATCGCAAGGGAGGGCCACCCCTTAACTATCTACCCTGGATGCAGACAATCCAGTCCCACCCCTGTCCTTCCTTTCCGCCTCATGTTTTCTGGGTAGACGATTAATCTGAAAGTCTACAGATATTTAACACATTGAAAATAATATTTCAATAAAATATACTTGCACTAGTCATATCTTGATCACTATCATTTGATTTAGTTTCCATCATGAACTATGAAGCTTTTAAATATTAATTCAATCGTAGAATTAAGGTAAGGCGCAATATTGTTGGTTCCATATTTTCCTTTGCTCAATATGGTTTGAAGATTTCTAAAATAATGTGTCTGAAACTCGGGCGAAGCCCAGTAGTAAAGATTGGATAAATATCACATAAATATTATGTGCAATATTAAACATCTAGACTTCAATTTATTCTAATTGATAAGGCAGCCTATGTTCAAACAATACGGAGCAAAACCATCTCACACCACTCCTCGCAACTGGTACGGAATAGCTATTGTTTTACTAATAATTATGAGTTAAACTTGATCAATTTACATATTTAATATTAGGTACAATTTATTGGAATAACTCGCTGAAGCACACAAACCTGATTATAATTCATTGAAGATAATATTAACAAATATTAAATTAATAAAATAAACGGAAAAAGACACAGAAAAAAGGTATCGGTCGCATCCGCGTATCAAACCTAGGATCTCTGTATTATCCGGACAAGACTCTAACCACTGAGCTTAGCATTTCCGTCACTTATATCGATGTTATATTTCAATCCAAAACTTACTAATATTATTTTTTAATTAATTGCTATCTTTTTATGTGATACATGTTTCTACTGAACTATATTTGCGTTAAAGATAATGTCTCGGATGTATCTATCGAACTTTTATTTATATAGAACATCTATTGACTTTTTATAAATCTGGAATGAATATCCAATGAATTAGAATAACTATAAACCTAATGGTAACAAGTAATCATTGAAGATAATATTAAGAAAAATATGGAACAAAACAGACGTAGAAAACAAAATAAGATATCTTGCTGATTTAAATATTAATGGTTCTCCAGGAAAATACTTAGTCTTGTAAATTATAGTCCGTAAAAAGTGTTAAACTTTCAACAGGAGCATTAGAGAAAATATTAACGATACGCTTTCCAAGTAGAAATTAAGGTTATTTTTATTGCCGAATAATACGATTGAAAGATTTTTTTGAAATGATTGTCTTGCATACCTCTATATTATTTATAAAGTACGCTAAAATACTTCAACAATTAAGTATAGAAATATTTCAACACCCACTCTTATAATCTGTCGAAAGAGGTAGGATAAAATCTTGTGTATGTGCATTTTTAGACTACATGTATTTGCAACCGTGTCTTGAAAAGGACGTTCAATATTTATTCAAAAGCGTCGAATTTGCATGCATCAACTCGATAAACATAGTTCAACCGTGTACAATTTTTCACCTTGCAGCAAGTGTTCTTTGACACGAATTTTGATTTTCTCACTCCATGTTTAAACATGCACCCGAAGAATAATTTAAACCGAAAATATAGCTTTATCTTTTCCAAACTGTAAAAAACACCGCGATGAGTTATTTTGATTGAAATTTTCAAGACGCTTATTGAAATTTCATTAGATGTTTCGATATGAAAATTTCAATGGGGCTTTAGAAAAGATCTGTGGTTTCAGCCAAACTTTGAAAGTGATCCCTTATTTTACGTAAAATCTATACTTTACGACTTAAGTAGGGGAAGAAATACTTTTTTGTCAATTTGTTAAGAAGGATAAGGAAAAGTGATTAAAAGTTTTCAAAGTGAAAAGTTTCCAAAATTGTCTTTATAATCGCGTTTTATGGAGTAAAACATGCTTTAATACCGTAAAAAATTCTTTTATTTTATTTTAGAAGTATTTTTACGATATACTAACGATTCTAATAGAGAAATCGTCAAATATATGTTTTTTAAATCTGTTAATAATAACTTTGCTCTTAGGCCGATTATTGGGTATTTTAATGAAAGCTTTATTTTTAATCCACGTTTTAAAAAAGTTTTATGAAAATGTTTAGAAAAAACCTAATCATTTCATTAACGTTAACATACAATTCTTAATATTCCTATTACCGATAAATTTAAGAACAAAATTAAGTTATTGGACACCACACCTCAGTAATCACAGATAATGTTTTTAATTCAAATACTATTTTAATGGCATGATGCACAAATGTGTGGTTTGCACCTACTTAATCTCGTTTATAAAGCATATCAAATGAAAAGTTAATACACATGCCTCTTCCGTAATTTGTATCCCTTAAATCATCAATACAATAATAATACTAAAATACGTAGCTTTTCCGAATGTTAAATAAGAAATAAATATTCGTTAAAGTTGAATTATAACGTCTTGCTTAAAAAATTGTGCAATTCTTCCTCTTGTCAATTCCTCGTTGCTGACGATCGTGACTACCACTCCAAGGACTCCATTCTTCGCGGACCTAGGCTACGTGGAGAGCTGCGGACACCGACGTTACGGTCGTGACTCCCACTCCAAGGACTCTATTCTTCGCGGACCTAGGCTACGTGGAGAGCTGCGGACACCGACGTTACGGTCGTGACTCCCACTCCAAGGACTCCATTCTTCGCGGACCTAGGCTACGTGGAGAGCTGCGGACACCGACGTTACGGTCGTGACTCCCACTCCAAGGACTCCATTCTTCGCGGACCTAGGCTACGTGGAGAGCTGCGGACACCGACTTACGGTCGACTGTAAAATTTGGTCACTCCAATGCATCGGTGATCCTCCTTTGCTTCTCCTGCTTTCCACTTTATCAGTGACCATGACATTCTCCGAGTTGGTGTTCTCGGTTTGGCGAGCAAAATGTCCAAAGTATCTGAAAATAAGCTGTAGGTAGAGAGCTAATATTGTGGATCGCAAGCTCTTCCAGAATGCATATATTAGTACGTCTGGCTATCCACAGAATCCTGAGCATTTTTCTCTAGCACTACATTTCAAGGGCGACTATCTGCTTCCTTTCGCTGGCTCGAAGTGTCCATATTTTCATAACGTAAAGAAATATAGAGGGAATCAGTGACCAGACGAGTCTCATCTTAGTGGTCTTCTTTATGCCTCTTAAACTTTTTGTCCTTTACATTTTCGAATGGCATCTATTGTCATGCAAATTAAACTTTTCACCTCTGTTTTACATCGTCCTTCGTTACTTATAGACAAGCCAAGGTATATAAATTCCTTAAGTCAGACCATTTATTTTGTTCCTACGAAGGTGTCTCTCCTGTCCCAATAATCCTGCAAGAATACAATTGGTATATTTATAATCGGAAATATACCTGCTCTTTTTCATTAATCAAAATGAAGTTCAAGAAACATTCAGTATAATGTAATCTTATTACAGCGCTGGATAGAAACCACAATTTCAGACGTAAAACGCTACTTGAAATGACTTTTCCCAATAGGTAAACATTATAATTAGATTTGTCAAAATAAGGTTCTAATCAACCTTCTTCTACTTTACCTCCTTCAATTCCACCTCCTATCAGATCCACATCATTTTTTGAACATATTACTACTGAATCCGGACTGATGGAACTCAAAGAAAATCGCATTTTCAATAGATATTTTCTTCATTTTGATGACCACTTTTATTTTGGCGCACTCTGGTCTCATCACTCAACAAGAAAGGCTTTAAAAATAGATCATTTCAACACGTCATGCGATTACCACACGTCTCCATTAAATGCAACCAACACGTCCACAACGCCAAACATTAAAGTGTTTAAATTATATCTGATTAGAGCACAAGCTGAGGCGGGGTAGGTGGCTCGCAAATTCGATATCGGATTACGGGGGATACTTTGGCCAGACGTGGATTATAACGGGAGCCAGTTAGGATATGACGAACGGAACGTGACGAATAAACTTCGCCGGGACTTGGAGCCCGAAACACGTCTGCGTCTGGCGGAGTTACCATAATCGCCACGTAGAAGTCACAACACATATGTACACACGAACTGACACGGGAATTACCGAGTTACTGACGCCAAAACTTTTTTTATTAAAAAAGAAAACGTAATATATTTCAGGTAACTACGGTAAATACATATAAAACACTACCAACCAACAAGCTCTTTTCCATTTTTTATTACTGAAGTAAGCTCAATTTTATCTTACTTTTGATGAAATTTATAAAATATTTTCAAATTCCGAAAGTCTTTCTTGAGCAGATAATTAGTTTCGTTTGTATCTTAGCGGACCTAGTGATAGGAAGGTATTACGTAAAATAGATACATTACTTTTCTTCCAAACAGGAATATAACACACTTCTAGGGAATATGTTTTCAGTGGTTTGAAATCGTTTTCTGTAAGTGTCATAGCAAGGAGAAGGGAACATGACCGGTATGAAAAAACAGGAATTATTGAAATAGGGAGCAAAACAAAGTTATTGTATTTTATTTTAATTAAAATGTCACACTACGAAGCATGTATTTTATGTGTATTGCGTATATGAAAATAGGAATTTTTATATTTCCAACCCCAGGAATAAGGAAGAAGTTTTTACATCGCAGTGGATGGAGAATGGCTGATGATTTTTCAGTCTGGAAAAAATATTTTGATTCGCTTGTCGGCATTGCCTGCCGTAAAGTCATGTAGTACAAATTACCGTCAACTTGTGCCCAGACGTTAGTATGCGTAAAAGCAAACAAAGAAAAGTCTCCTTCAAAGTGAATGACTGCACGAATGGTTCACGTAATTCAAACAAATTTTATATTTCGTATTCAGAATGTGCTTGTGAAATTCGTGCGTAACTTTCCGCGCGGCTTCGTATTCCGTTTTAATATACATTCATGTAATGCTCGCCGACAAGTAGTGTCTCCTTATCCAACTTCGTCTCCGAGTCTATACACCTTGCGGGGTAACCACAGTATCTGAATGCGAAGTCGCCTTAATCCATGCGGTACACTGTGTTTGCAATATCAGTGATATTCATTTGGACAGACGGCTTAACATGATTGCCTCGTACACCCTCGAACAGATATTATACTATTTTAATGGCTTGTTCATTTTACGATACTGATGGGTGTTTTACACGGTGCTTTTGTTCATAACGATACTCGTATGTTAAACGAAAAACCTGGCTTTACGCAAGCATCATTATTTTTGGACAGTACTTATTCGTTAAGAAGTGGCAAAACCTTCACACAATGTTCAAAAATGATTAAAAAGTATACGAGAAATTCACAAAAGCGAACAGAAATACGCGTTCACAACCAGTCATGAATATAGTAGTCTACACTTAATATTTTTAACAATATTTGTAATATATTCCGAAATAAAAACGCAACATTTCCCCAAAATACATATATATATTTTTTTAATTTTGAAATTCTAAGGTTAGGTATAAATATTAAAATTACATATATATTATAGAATTTTTTTGATAATCCTCCTCACTAGGAGATCCTGTGCTGAGGCGGGTCAGGTTTTGCATAAAGGGGTTTCAACGACTTCTATATTTCAACTTCATGGTTAGGGTAGGGTCTTTCCAATTTCTATGACGTTTTTTTGAGAATATTACTCAGTTCTTGTTCTGGTAATTCCTTAAACCAAGTTTTGCTGGACTTAATGCAATTATTGATTGAATTACTTTTTTGATATTAAGTGAGAGTTTGTTATATAATTTCACATCTAAAAATTCAGAGCTTCTTTGTCCAAAAGTAGTATTACATTTAGGTATCTTGTCTATTTGCCTTGTTCTGGCATTATGATCATGAAGAGTCATAGCAATTTTATCATTTTTAAGATGATTAACTAGAATATTTTTGGCAAAGATTTTTTGGATACTTGGAACGTTGAAATGTTTAAAAAATTTCGTTGTTGATGTCCTTATGGGGACCTTTAAAATGGTCTTTATGATGCATTTCTGGGTTGTATTTAACGGTTTCATGTAATTTGATGCAGCTGAGCCCCATCCCAAAATTCCATATTCCAAATAAAAGTGGCATAAAGCATAATATACTCTATTTAGATCCTCGATTGACAAGATATTTCGTAATTTTTTGAAGAAATAGATGAGTTTTATCAGCTTTTTTGGAGTTAATGTGTACATCCCAGCGGAGTTTATCATCAATTGAGATCCCAAGATATTTAATATGTTTAGCTTTGGTTATATGCGGGCAAGTGCAATGAGGTAAATTTTTTGACAATTCATTCATTGGTTGGCCTCTTTTGGTTATTGAGAATGTTAAATATTTTGTTTTACTCACATTTAATGTAAGTAAAACTAAATAATAAAATAGTAATTATTGTTACGTAAAACAATAAAAGCTGTCACGACCTTTTTTTCATCCCGATTCCATAGAAAAGACAACACATATGGAAACCGTACGAAAAAAAGTGTCGTACAAAATTTATGTTGGTATAATGTCAGAAGGCATCGTAAAATAACTTTTGACGGAGTAATTTTAAACGGAATCTCACTAGGAAAACTTCTTAGTATCGTATTTTACTGAAATGTTAAACTTGTTTTAATATTGTACATCCAATGAAAAATAATATTTATTTCAATTGGATTCGTGTTTTACAGGTGTTCAAAAGGATGTACTTACTGCCTGTCTGCCACGTCTAAATTGGCCGTTTATGAGTGAATAACATGTAAAAAAAATTAAACACAAATTACTGAAAATTTATACTGAAACATAATATGCACACATTAACAAGCGTAATTTCATGAACAGATTATGGCATAGTTTCCAACGGACTTCTCAAAAACTGGTTTAATAATAATTTATTTCCCAGAAACCAAATCCGTGCAAACATCGCACGAAATACTGTTGGAGCATATTTTACTCGACGGACAAACTTTCAAAATATATTTTTAAGCAAAAATGTCTTTAGTCTTCCCACTGCACGGCGAAAAACTTGGTGTTTGTGGTCCTGGTGGCGGTTTAGCCAGAAAAATGCATGCAGTTTGAAAGCGCACGTGGAGACTTAAAGTGTCATCACCTCCGCGGGTGCAGCGGTATTCATTTGCAGTTATGCCCGAGCGCAAATCCAGTCGCATCAGCTTGCTAAACTTTACTTCTTCATGTTCGCGGTATAAAATGAAAGCATGTTAAGCACTTCCTGTATACTAAGGAAACAAGGTTATTTTTTGGTAAATTACAACGAATGGTAGTTTTCAAATTAAAGTATTTTATTTATTGTGTTTAATATTAAATTTTTTATAACTTATTGTAATATTTAATCATTGAAGAAGATAATATTGACACATCCCAAATGAAATACGAATCCGAAAAAACAACACAAAATAAAAAGATTTCAGTCGCATCTGGGACCTCTGCCTATCCGGGGCAACCCCCCCAATATTCCAATGAGGTTTACAAACTTCATTAAGTTATAAAAAATTTAATATTTCTTTCCGGGCTTCTAAAATAAGTCAATAGATGTCTCATATAAATAAATAAAATCGGGTAGGTACATCAGAGACTCTATTCCGATTACAATCGTGTTCGGTAAGAACTTTGCAATCATCATAAGGATAGCAGCCAGTAATATGGGATTTAAATTGGAGGATAATATTAACAAGTCTTGATCTTGAAGTATGATATCGGTGTAGATGGCGTAAATTGAACAGGTCTCATTAGCTAAGTTGGTTAAGCGGTTGCCCCTGATAGGCAGAGGTCCTGGGTTCGAGTCCCAGATGCGACTGAAATCTTTTTATTTTCTGTTGTTTTTTCGGATTCGTATTTCAATTGGGATGTGTTAATATTATCTTCTTCAATAATTGAATATTGTGTTTAAGTTTAATTTGCAGAACTCCATTGGAATTTAAAGTTCTGAAAATGTGATTAATAGCTATTATTATTAAGTTCAAAAAATTCATTATTAAGTTCTGCCAAGTAATTATGATTAAGCATGACAGCTGTTTCGCCTCCCGAAGGCACTATAAAACTGTGGTGAAGCAACTTACTTTTTACTGCATCTAATTAATATTAAAACGTGTTTCTGAGTAATACGTATGTTTTTCCATACCTGTTTAATAAAAATAATTGATGATTTCTTCCTTTCTGCAGGCTTTACAATCAAGATTGTTTTATTATTTTTCTCTTCTCTTAATAAAAAAAAAATGTGATTTTCTTACTTTTTGCGTGTTTTAAAAACAACTTTTATTGTTATTTTTCTATTCGAATAAGTCGATTGATTATTGTCAAATTGAAGTACGTTTGTGAGAGCTTTCGGTAGGCATGCTTTATAAATAACGTTATTTTAGTGTTAAATTGGCTGGTTGTTTCTTATGAAATGAAAGTATACACGTATGATTATGAATTAATTTACTTTGGTTTGTGAATAATACAATTGTTCTGTTAAATAAAAATGTTTGTTGATTCTTAAAAAAGTATGGTTACTAAAACCAAATACGTTAAAAAATATGTAATACGCCCAGCTTCCGATATTTTCCATACATTGATATGACAACATGTTACACTAGCGCCTCTAGCCCGTGTTGTACAATTTTTTTTTACATACATTTTTAATAGATTTTCATTGATATATATATACTAGGTGTGTTCAAAAGAAAAGGTGAATTTTGAATTTTCGCTGGCCGTGTACATTCGATTATCGATTTTTTTTGTTATGTCGGTACACATATGTTTGTCATATGTTAGAATTATCAGCCATTTTGGATCAGTGGTTTGTTTTTGACAACTGGAAAGGTTAGTCATGTTTTGTTTTTTCTTCGATTTTTTACTAAATAAAAATTTTGTAAAAAATCGACAAACATGGATTTTTTGAAGAAATGCTGATAAGGACATAGAAACCAAAGCAAATATAAAATTTCACTTTAATCGGACTGATGATGCCCTAGAAAACGGCTATCAAGTTCCGACCAAAACTAGGAAATTCCTCCATAGGATTAACAATTATTAACAATTTTTTTCTAAAAACAATAAAAAAAATTTTTTGAAGAAATGCTGATGAGGACGTAGAAAATAAAGCGAATCTAAAATTTAACTTCAATCGGACTGATGATGCCTCAGAAAACGAACCTAAATAAAAAATCGAAGAACACCCAAAAACGTGACTATTACACGTTTCATAATTATTACAATTATTTTTGATGATATATCTGCTTAAAATAGATCTAAACATTTAAATGCCTCCATTAAAGCATAGATAAATAAAAAAATCTAAATCGGATACGAATTTAAATTTGTGATATCTTAAGCTAAAAGAAGTCTAAAAATAAGAAATTAAAGAAAATTTATCACAATATGTAATTTACTCCCTTTCGAAACCATCAGATAGAGAGCGAGAAAAAAGCCGCGAGGCTTATAACTGTTAGTACAAACCTCTTTAAGATTTTTCGTTTATTATAAAAATAGCAGTAATGTCATTTATAGGTTACCTAATATTTATTTAACGAATTTTAGATTTCTGTAATTAATTTTCAATATATTTCACATTATTTCTAATTCGATAATATACTAAATGATGGTATGATTACAAATAGGTGCTATGTAGATAACCATATTTTTACGTTCAATAAATAATGCGATTATTAATTCTAAGTCAATGACATTACAAACATGTCAGTGTTCTTAGTATGTTCATATTAGCCCGTACAAAAACTGATCGTGACATTTCAACAGTTTCAAACGAAATGTTCCAAACTTTAAATGGGTGCCGAGTGGTACTGACTTCAGAATAAAATAAATTCTTTAATATACCGCTCTAGGAAGACATACCTTATTATTCGAAAAGTCTGAATGTCGTATCATTTTCTTCATTTGAATTTCTAATAAGTGTCAGAACGTAAATACATAAAATATGTATTCACTATGGTCTGATCATCTTTTGTCCCATTTATTTTTAGACGGCTTACCGAATGATATTACGTTATGTAATCGAGCTTACCTATCCTTAGCCTAAAAATATGAGAAAGGAGACGGAGATGGGCTTAAGATATAAGTATAATGCACTGTATTGAGTGTATTATTTTTGATCTCTGTACATAAAAATGAATGTTTGTCTGTCTATCCTTGATTTTCTAGAAAATAACTCCACCGGTATCGCTGAAAATACCAGTTTGTTCTTATTAGTACCGGGAAGGTTTAGAGAGTAGTTTGAATGAAATCCAATAAGTCAAACTGTTTCTATAACGTTTTAAAATTAGTATGAAAAACATTGAACCTACCATATTGTATTGAGGTTAGTCCATAGATATACCACTCTGGTTAGCCACTATATTCAAAAGAAGAAGATTTGTTTGGGTAGAATATTTTCAAAATGGAAACTACAAGTAGGTACCTACTTAAAATTTTACTATTTATATATGTTTTGAAAAAATAAATGTTTGGAATGACATAAAAATTTAAAATGAATGTTTCTTTGTTTAGAGATAGTAATAGTCATCGCATTACTTTCGCTCTCAAATCAATTATGGCACCCAAACGACAAACAAGAATTCACAACTTCATAACTTTATTAAAAATAAAAAAAAACCCTCGCAAGGCAGGGTACGCATCAGCTAGTTTTACTATATAAATCAATGTTATTTCTTATTTTGAGTACAGGTATCTTAAATTATCTTTTTAAAATATTAAATAATAGAAGGTGTACTACACTTATGTTATTATGATCACAACACAGATTATTTTATTTCATTTTACCACGAAACGAAATTGACTACGTGCTATAACATGACCCAAGCTAGCGTAGCATGTAGGGAACAACTTTATCGATTAATTCCATACATTATTTGTGAAATTTATTAATATCAAAAACATAGTGTACGCAATATCAAAATGTTATAGAATTTTAATTTAAATAAAGTATCTATCCATCTATTCATACCTTATACGGGGTCAAAAATGTTTAATTTTTTTGTTTTGTTTTTTGTGGATTCAAATGAACTTCCATTAATCATGAAACGTGAAACATTATTTAATATTACATACATCCATTAATAGCTACCACTATTAGATTGGGTAGGTAATTATTTAATATAAATACTAGTTTCGAGTGTACAGCATTCACAAACACACAGTTCTTACAAATGTTATGTAAATAAAATTTAAAAAAATTACTTTTTCGTATTTGACACATAAGTATTAGTGCGTTTTCCTATAAGCGCAATATAATTTATAATCAACGCAATTAACAGCTGATCATAATTTAATCAATAGCTGAAATAGTTGGATAATCTGAGTTTAATGGGAACCGATCAAATGTCATCAAATCATAATTGTACAAGTCTTCAATTCGATATAGTTTGAAACATCCCATACTAAAAGCTATGTAGATTTCACGGCATTCATCAAATTTTACAAGAAATCTTGTTTAAAAAGCGCTAGATACAGGAATCAGTCTTCACCGAATAGTATGAAATAGTATAAACGACTAATAGGGTTGTCACGAAGTTGTAAATAGGTTAACTTCGAAGACACCTGGCCAAAGAAGACGAGTTTCATAACTATCGGTGCACGTAACCCGGATGACGAGCGGGTAATTTGCTAAAGTTAACGTGTCAACCCTGGAACAATTCCTTTGATGTATCTAGCACCAAACTTACAACACGAACCCATCTATATTGCGAACTTTCCAACTATTTATTGCGGCGACAATACATTTTTTATGGGTAAGGTCGAAAAGCCATCGTTCGAAGTAGTCTAATAAGTTCTCGAACGTTCATGTTTTTCTGAATACAAATGAAATCTCCATATCTAGTGAGATAAGTTAATTTTATGATTATGACTATGTATACGTAGTTTTAATTCAGGATATGTAATTTAATACATTGTTTTCATTATTATTAAAAATGTGTTATATTCACAAATGGCTGATGTTTCCCTTACTGTACATACTGATTTTCTGAAAACATTCTAGTTAATTTGGGTTGCTATGAGGTAGATTTTAACGTTCTCTTGTATGTTCGTTTTTTATTTATTTTAATTGGGCTTGATTTTCTACATAGCATATAATTTCATACAATTCTCCTGTGTTGTGGATAACTTATTTAACAATTTTAAAATTCTACCCGGGAGAGAAGTCCTGTCACTGCTCTCCACAATTCAGAAAAATATAAAGTTTTGTTTTTATTTTATTCCATTTCATTAAAAATGTTTATTTTTTTATGATTTCCCAAACATTTCATAAAGTTTTATTGAAAACAAATGCTTTTCAGATGCTTTCACTTTTTCTGTACCTACGTCAAAAACCGGTGTGATGAATACAATTTTTGAAAAAGGTTACATATTTTTAAATAAAACAAGCACTTTGTTTTAAAACACATTTTTTTTAAAGTAATTCCATCCGGTTTCGCTTATCTCCAGCCTCATGAAAAATTTTAAAACTGAACAAAAATACATAGTGAGCATATATATACATTTAGGATACAAAAAGGGATGAGACAAAATATGAAACGAAAGAATGGAACAGTGAGATAGAGATTTGCAACACATAAAAAAGAAAGAGACAGAACGTCAAAATAGGGATTAAGGAGGAAAATTTTGGATTAACGAGAAATATATCAAATATGGGACTGTAAGACAAATTTTGTTGATTTTTAAGAATACTACTATCTACGAGTATATTAATTACTTTCTTTGTTTCTAAATTATCTAATCTATTGCCAGAATCATTTTTGTGTGAAATATTAGCGCCGGTGCTATGATCATAGGTATGATTCTTTTCAATTAAATGGTTGGCAAATTCCGAAAAATTATGGCTATTTAAACATCCAAGATGATGTTTGATTTTAATAATGACAATACGTGCTGGTTTACCGATATGAAAAGCTGAGCAGCTTTCAATCCAATTTATTGATACCCGTGTTGCTTCGTTTGTCGTCCTTTTCTTTTGAATTTACTGGAAACTTACCTATGTTGTTATTTGTATAGAAAACCAGTCTTACTTCAGGTGGAAGGTTTTTAACGTTATGGGATGAAAAATTATTGACATAGAACTCTACATCATTGGTAACCAAGATAATTATTACTGATTTATTTGAGGACTAGCGAATAAGAAATTATGATTAGCAGTCTGGTTTAGTTTTTTTTATTATTTTTTTTTTATTTAGGGCTATACCAATAAGGTCCGACGTGTATCCATTATTTATAATTGTTGATAATTCATTTAAGAAATTTGTATTTGACAAAGGAATCGGACCATAGAATGAAACGCGGAGTGTTCATTATGTTGCATGTAAGCATATCTCTGTATCCTTTCTCAATCCCAATTATATATATTCACTCTATGTATTAAATTTTATCCTGATGAAGCTTGAGATAAGCGAGACCGGTTGGTGTTAATTTAAAAATAAATTAGAGGTCTAAAACAAAGTGTCTGTTTTATTTAATACATATATGTCAAACCACAAAGTAATTGCTTTCCTACGAAATCAGAAAAAAATAAAACATATTTTATTGAATAAATCATTTTTCATAAGTAGAAATAGGTACAGTTGATGTGGTTAATTTCTGTGTATCATGTATTGAAAGGTAATATACAGGAAGTTAACATTTGTTATGTAAACTATCCATATTAAACTATATATTTTAATATAAAACAAATGACGATAGCATTTTGCATATATTTTTCCAGCGCTTGGCTACATTTTATAAGAATTAGTTGTACCTACAATTTATATACAAAAAGAACCACTATCGTCGTCCGCGTAATTCTTTCTTTAGCGAGAAGGCCTTACAATCCTGGAGCCTCTCGGAAAACAGTAATAACGTTTTTTTGTGTCACCCTAACAACAATTTAACACGGCGCTGGAACAGCCCAATGAAATTTGGCGAAAATACGCCAAATATTCGTATTCCTGTAGTACATTACACGACATCAGAGGAAGTATTTCAGAAATACCAAAGGGTCTTTGTATTTTTCATAAAATTAAGGCTGTATTGTACGTTGAGCGTAACAAAACTTGGAACAAAGGGAAACATGGGAAACGGTGTGCTTAAGACATGTTGAGCGAAATAAATAAAGATAATCACTACATTTTTTATAATAAATGCGTTCATGATGAATTCAAACTATTTTAATCGTATAATTAGGTTTATAGTTTTGAACAACATTTTTCTCAAAAAAAATTTCAGCTATTAAACTATTTCGTAATGCTCTCGAAGATCAAAATGGAAAAAATTAGAACCGAACAGAAATTAGCATGACGTGCATAATTAATAAAAAAAATCAAATCGTCTCCAAGCCTCCTACATAAAAAAAAACCGTAATTAAAAAAATTCCACGTGAAAGTTTTTTGACGTTGACCCAGATTTTATAAATATTCTTGTTTGGTAAAATGTACAAACTTGAAGAAGCCCAAGATAAAACCTCTCAGATAGATGTGCTGGGTCCAAATTTTTGGAAAGACCTTCCATTTGGCTTGAGGTAAGAAAGCCTTTAAGAAAAATCTTAAAACATATCTATTTAAAAGTGGCTACAGACTTTAACATAATGTAAAGCGCCCTTGTTAGAGCCTTATTATTTATTAGAGCAAATAAATTAGTACAATTATTGTACTGAAGGGATAGGATAACGAATAAATTATTTTATCTAATACCTCGCCGAATTTAATTATTTATCATTTAACGAACTCTTGCCATAAACCTCCTTATCAGGATTCTTTGTAATATAACATGTTGGTATAAGATAATATGTAATCGAACTTAATACGATGTATGCATGAGATTAATAAAACACGGTTTTTTGAACTATATTGGTTATTATCCAATTATTTCTATATAAAAAATCTTTTCACTAGTTTTTTGGTTTAGAATTTATTTTAGGTCTTGTATATTAATGAATAAAATGTTTGAATCTAATGATACGGCTCAATTGAGTTCTACCTACCAATTCATGACATGCTGGACAGAAAAGACCGGAGAGGAAAATAGAACCTCGCTTTCAAACTACATGGTCAGCATACGGCTTTGCGCACTGGGTTTAAAAAAATGTATAAGTACCTTAATAAAAATTAACCGGGTTTAACCACTCTTTGCAGTGTTCATTGAACCACAAGTGGACGAATGAAATATCGTCAAAACGATTTAAAAAGTCATATGATTGATTTTTGAATGATAAAAACGTAGGAACAACTTAGAAACCAGCACTAATATGCAATGAATGATTATTACAAAAAAATATGCCAAATATGGTAAATATATTGAAGAGGGACATTTAGGAAAAATAAATGATAGGATACGGGAATGACCTTTCAATAGATGGGGTACCCAAATAGCACAAGATAGAGACGCTTAGAGGCATTTTGAAAGGAGGTAAAATAAAGAGACCTATTAACCACTTAATGCTATGGTTTTTTTTTAAGGTGTTTAAATTAAAAAAAAATTTTTAATGTTTTATTCAAAGTTTATACACTTTTAAATTAAAATATAACAATTTAAGCATATTTAATTTTTCAAAAAAAAGAAGAAAAATTAATACTTCAATTTTGTGTGATAGATTTTAAAGTATGGTGTTTTTGCTTTCGGAATGTTCAATATCAATATTTTCATATTCACTATCAATATCTTCATATTCACTATCACTCTCCATTTAGGATCTTATTCGAAAAAAAAATCAAATTGATACGATATGATAAATATATTTTTTTGAATAAAACGATGCATTCATACATACCGAGTACACGATGCATGTGAACACGATATAGTAAAAACGAAATAAGTAGCTCAAAAACACGACCGATCTCACCTGCAGGCAAATTCAAACTGCGTAAAATACACCGCTAACCTTGACGAGCGTTACTCGTGATAGCTAACAATAGAACGCTGCGAGTTGAAACAGGCGAGCGTCACTCGTGCTAGCAGAAATTGGATCGCATTTTGCGCGCGAGCGTGACTCGTTCAAAAGCATGAAGCGGTTAATGGTGATACACACAAGTCACCAAAAGCAGTAGTATTACTAAATCGAAGATCAAAATATTTTCTATCGATCTTCATGTGTAATCAGAGACTGTAAAATGTTCATCACAGGGAATTTAGCGAATATAAATTAGAAATAAATACATGTAAATAGGCAGAAAAAAATATTTATCTCACTGAAACAGAGTCGGATGTTCGATTTTTTTTCAATTCATAGCCAAATCTTTGATAGTATCTCCGATTTAGTAATAAATACACACTAATCTGGTTGCTAGTGTAGGGGCCTTTAACTATATACGCTTCCAGAAAATGTTTTTTTTTTGTTCCTTTGTTGCTTTTTTTTTCAGCGAGTTATGACAGAAAATTTGTAATTATTTACTTTTAAAGCGTACGTAATAATATCACGCGCTTAAATCAACCCTGGTCTGGAATATATACATCCATTTATGGGTAAGGTGGGACATTAGGCTAAGTGACATTAACGCCGGCGCCCGTTTCGTGATTGTTAGGCAATTAGGATAACAGTGGAAGGACCAGTCACGCAGGACTTAATAATGGAGAGACTATATCAACAAGTAAATATTCGCTAGAAAAACATTAGCTTACTCCATGTATTTTTATAACAAGATGAAACATTCGTGAAAACTGTAAATAATGATCGAACCGAAAAGTTGGTAAGTGCTTCAAGAGAATTTGTTTCTTTATTTTTTTATTGTAGGTATGTAGTTATTTGTAAAAAAATTATCTTCTCAGTCGGGTTTGAGTCTGAAATTTGCGAATATCGAAATTCTTTCTTGCGTAGAAAATCAATTTCATTGGCCGCTACATTTGTGTAGAAGTCGATCGGTGTTATGTAAATCGGCAACATCAGTTTTCTTTGTACTGATCAAATTTCTTATCTGCCGAGTGTCTTCCCTCTTAAGTCTGCCGGCATGTTCAGTGTGAATACAGGGCATCAGGCAAAGTAATACTACTAAATATGAATATTTACATAACTGCTTTATTATAGTAGTGGCAGTTTATTGTGGTGATTAAATGTTTGAGATAATCAGTCAATGTTCCCTTCCTTATTATACATATTACGCAAACATTGAAGGATTATTATACAATTTTCATATTTTGATTCCAAGAGAAAATAATGAAAATCGTCTGGCACCTAAACAATTCTGAGAATGAATGAATGAAAGTCTTCCAATCTAATATATTATGTATATTTTTGTAAGGAGGTCGATTACTGTTTATTTTTTTTTAAATTTTTTTGTTTTGAAAAATATTATTTATGTATTACAAAAATATAAGTTAGTGATAAGATAGATAACATAATATACCACTAGTACCGTTATGCTATGTGTTAAATATCCTACGCCACATTGTACATTACGTGTATTATATTATGGTTTTAACTTATAAAACAATTTTTTTCGCTACGCACTCCATTTTTTCTATTGATTAAACCACCAACTCTGTAATATAATCATTTAAACCATTTTATTATTATTATTTTAAGCATCTTTTTGTGACATCTTAGGAAACATTACTCTGTAAATATAGAACCATCTGAACGCAATATGTACACTCCGCTTCTCTACACAAGCATTTCTTAAAAGAGAAGTATAATATTGCAATGAATTAAATTGTACTAAATCACAATAATGAAAAAAGAGCATTGGGAAAAAAAACATTTGTGCATCGTCCTTTATGTGATTTTCGGCAAAATGGCGCTATAAAAATCATCAAACTATTATTATTATTATTATCACGTACCAAATCATTATTCAACAGATATGAATACCAAAATATCGTTTAATATCTCGGAACGGTCAGAACGCTAATATCTGTGGACCCGGTATCGATATATCAGATATGCGGCGGTATCATAATACGCATTTCTGTTACCAACATATGCTCTAGTCTTCCAGTTTAGGTTTAAAAAAAGTTGGATATGGACTTTCTTTGAACGCTGATAAATTGTTAATTAGTTGCGAATATTAATGTGTTTTTGCACTTTAGTACAATGCACCTACAATAGTAACGAGGCGCTGATATTTTACAATGTTTCCTTCAATTAAAAGCAGTTAAATTTGAGTATAAAGTTCTCGAAGTTTTGTGTACAATATCGATCACTGCCTATTGAACCGCTAATCCGACTGCTCGTGTGACGTCACACCCAACTAGCCATAGATTTCGTGCGTTTTGGTGGGCTTTAAAAAATTGAAATTTTAACAATTATTTTAACCATGAAAACGAAAAAAAAAAAAAATTAAAAAAACAAAATAAGTTAGGATGTCAATATTAATGAAAAAAAATGGACTGGAGTTCCTTATTGTGGAATTTGTGGCCGATATCCTTCTCGTAGCTGGCATGATGATATCCAAAACTAACCCAAACCGTCAATTTAAGTAAAACAGCAATAAGTAAGAAAGTTCGACTTGTTCACATGAACAGAATATTTTTTAAAAGTATTTAGTTTGACTCTTTTAGAAATGTTTATTAATTTACTTACCCCAGGAATCGATGACATGAATGCTTTCGCGTCGTCATCATTTAGGTTTGACAAGATTGTTTCACAAAACTGTTAAGAGTTATATTGAAAAAAATTAAAATTAAGTATTAACTTATAATAAATAATGATTTCCTGTAGAATGTAATGCGATATTTGTGATTATTCTTAGTATCACTTCTATTTTGATACCATTTTAATGCAAAATAATGCTTCTGGTTTTTGAACTGTTAATTCGTGGTGAAATTCCATTGTATTAGAATTGAAATTAAAAAAACTTTTCATCCTACTACGGACATTTTCAGACTGGAAATTCTTATACTACGGTATTTATACAAACTTAGGCAGGAGTTATATTCATTATATAGAGACAACGTTGTGTACTTTAATTTCAATTGTAATAGCATGATAATGCGTTACTTCGCAAATTTTTCTAATGATCAATAGACGGCAGTCGTTAGCGTGCGAATGATAGCGGAGTTTATTAAAAAAAAATGCGCAACCCGGGCTGGTGCCAAAATGGATGTCAGGTAACCTTTTCCTCCAGGTCAAAATGGTACCCGTAGATTTTGCTTTGGGCGTACGTCAGTGGTAACTAATAATTATGTATATATATATATGTTGTAATTTATTTTAATGTTTGGTATTACAGGTTCAGGAGTGTTGTATTACATAAGGTGGGATAAGACTGATTACTTTGTAGCAGACGTAGGAGTAGTGTTTACTCGACCTTGCCCGCAATCAAAATTTATTTTATTTTGTTTTTTAGCAGTTTTGTTTTACGTCTGTGCAACGGAAATTTTGAGACTATGACGTTGCACGCTGAAAATAAGTGCGTTACCTAGAAATTACATGACACAAAGCGTTAAAAAATATTTGATGAGATAAGATGGATGGATCGATATTTTTGAATGATGATAATACAGACAAACAGATTTTCTACGATACAGCTACGATTTATGATTGTTGCCCGAATTTTGTGAAGTAACAGAAAACGTAAGTAGAATTTTGAGGAAGCATTTTAACGAAGTGCAAAACATGGACGAAGGAATATTATTTATCCACGTATATAAGCACATCCGATGAATCTTAACATACAGCTTTTGGAGTAGACAAACAACGTCTTGGATGAAGATGATTTGGCAAAGTAGATACTCCATCGCGGTGCAAGAATCCAGTTCATCTCGTGTAGATAGTACAATGTATGAAGTTCTATGTGCCTTGAGCTTACCCAGACATTTTGTTATTTGCCTATCCATCGTGAGTACTCAAGTTCCATACGTTAAAAGCAGTGGGAACATTGGTGTGCAAATTAATTGGAACGCATGGGACAGCAAATTATCAAATGTTTGCTGCAAATAGACGAAAGATAAATACTGTATAAAATGTTGGATTCCATCAAGTACTAAATCTCAATGTCATTATTATATTACATTGTTCATTAGACTTTATAATATGTGAAAAAAAAAATTCTCCAAAATTTTCTAAAACATTGAAAAAAATGAATTACCTGATCATTTGATACATTTAAAAGGCTAATACATATCCCTAATTAAAAAACAATATAGGTTAGATAGAGAATGGAACAAATATGACGGAGAATGCCATAATACGGGCATGTGTCTAGTTTGGTAGTCGAATAAAATGTTGACTTTGAAACTTATAAATGAATATGTATATCGTGATCATGGAATAATTACAGAAATGAGCTCCGGATAGCAGCTTTTATAATGTGAGAACAATGGCGGTGTTCTACCTGCAATTACTACACTTAGTTCATGCGGCCTCTGATACTTTTCGCGTGTTTACAGATTTGTCGTTTTTTATACTGCACGCTCCATTTTCCTCCAAAAATTTATGTGAATTATATTCATGATATTCTCCATAAAGTAAAGCGATAGCATTAAAATGATTTTGGAAGCTTAAAAAAACTTTAAACATTGACGCAATGAAACCCAAAAAAAACAAACAACGCAACATACTCGTAAAACAATATTAAAAAAAGAAGAGAACGCTAAAAAGAGGGATAAGGTGCCAAGTTTAGTGCTTCAAAAACAAACTTTTCATTCTATCGAGTAAAAAAATTGGTGCCTCGATAAATTTGCAAAGCACTGTACCTGGGCGGAATTTCCAGCTAAGCCGGGAAACTGACTAACATTCATACTTATGATAAATGATCCTCTCTCGCATTTTGAATAGTTTAAATGTACAGATATAAATGGCTGCCGCTCGAGAGTTAACTCCCGTACAAATGCTTGTACTTTTCCAAGGAATGTGATTTTAACATGATAGATGGTCACCAGTTTCTTGTTAACTTTAATACCTGCTTCCAATGTAAATATGAATAACCTCAAGGTCGGGATTTAGATAAGTCTTCATTTCGAGAAATAAATATTACTTTTGGGTTATTAGTTTGCGGAAAAATCGCTTTAAATAGAGCTTTTAGCGAAGGTACTACAGATATGCCAAAAAACTCAAAGGAAAATATAAGAAATTAATATTACCTGCTTCAAATGAAAATTTCAATAACTTAAAGGTCAGGATTACAATAAATCTTCATTCTGAGAACTACACATTACTTTTGGGTTATTAGTTTATGGGGTAAGCACTTTAAACAGAGTATTTTACGTAGGTACTAGATAATAAGCATAAAAGCCTTTTTAAAATTATCTCATTTTTCAAAATTCAATTTAAAATTTTAATTTCTACATGCCTTCTCATTTATTATTATATATCTTGCTACATAAGAATCCAATGAGGTGTAAAACTCGATTAGGGAAAGGAAATTTTACAACACACACATAATACAATAAAGATACAAAACTTAAAAGCGAAAAAAAGAAAAAAACAAGGATTTACAATCATACATACATTTTACAAAATGCAGACGATGCACTGATTTATAAAACAGAAGATAAAACATTTTAAAGAAATCAAAGAGTTTTTTGAATGCTTTGTCAAAATGGCTCAAAATAAATATATTACAACGAAATGTTAATAAGACATCATATTATATGAGCATGTTGCAAAAATTCAGAATTTTGGCTTATAATATGTGCGTATAAAACTAGTTTTTTTTTCATAGAACTCAAAGACCATTTATGACAATTGACTTTATAACTTATACATTAAAAAGGTAGGAGTTGGAATGGACCAAAAATTTTTTAAACAATTATAACTTTATCATTCAGGTTATTTTGAAAGTAAGCTTAGTCCAGTTAGTAAACAGTTCTGCCATGAGTGAGGTTCTTCAAAATAACATAATGAATATAATGAACACAATTAGCGACTCTTTGTTGCATACTTCATCCTCGGGAACAATGCTCCAAATGTGCAGAATTAGAACATGAATATCCGCTGATTCGACGAGTGGACTGAACGAGGCCAAAAGGTACTTGAAGCGAAAATTATTAAGGTTTTACGTTTAGCATTGGGTCCTCTTCTCTTAATCTTTGCCGGGAGCAATCGGATGAAGCAAATTCTGACATTTTATTTTTATTTCAAATACGACACTAAAAGGTATTTCATGTAGGATAACTTCTAAAAGTTATGTTCACTCGAGTGTAATATTATGATAAATCCGTAAGGACTCAGTGGGCAAATCTGAATGTCAAAGCTGTTTCAACCGAGTTCCTCAAACTTCCTTAATGTTTCCTTACGATATTACCGGGAAGCTCTTCACCCTGTTTCATCATCTCACTGCACGATATTATTTTCAAATTTTAATTTTCAAATTTCCCTGGTAATAAAGAAAAAATACATAAAGTTTTTAAGAACGGTTTGAAGAAAGTGGTCGGAAAGAAAATTAAACAAGTTTTAATTCTTCGTCGATGTTTAAAAATCAAGTTTGTTAACATCACCTTTCTTCGAAAGTGATAATTTTCTTTCATATTTTTTACTACTTATTAGAATCCATTGAAATTTCTTATTACTGTATACACAAAAATATGTAAGATATTTCTCTCTTTTCTAGAATAGGCCACTTGCATCACTTTTTTAATATATATTTGTTTTTTTTTTCAAGTTACAATTCTAAAAAAAAGACATTTTGTACTATTTTTTTTCTAATATATTTTTGAAGCCGTTGCGATTTTTTGAAAATTTTAGTCCCCGAAATCGGACCATTTTTATTAACCGGAAAGATCGGACATAATTTATGAGTTCAAAAAAAAAATATAAAAAGCCAAAAATCATTTAAAAAAAAGAAGAATTCCACCCGAACGGCAGAGAAGAATAAGGATAATGAGGCTACCTAGAATTTTTTTTTTACAGTAACTCCACACAGGAGACCAAGGAGGAAATAATTTCCCTCAAGGCCTTTATCATCTTTGGGGATGCTGTGTGGAGGAATATTAGGAATAGGAATATTACAACTTATACAATTTTTTTTCGCGAATCCATCATATTGGTCATTATAATATTGAAGATCATCAGACACAACTGTTTTACTGAATCCAAATATTTTACAATAAAATCAGCTTATTGATCAAAATGGCTACCCAATGCATAATAGAAAAATCACTATAAAGTATTAAGTTAAATGTGTTAAGAATAAGGAAGGTAAACACGAAAAAAGGAGAAGATTTATTAAGAGTTCGAAACATATTAAAAACGGGTTTGAAGGATCACATAAAATACATCAAAAACAAGGACGGTTTTCGCACGCTTTATGTAGAATTTTGAACAGCCGAGCATTCTTGTACAAACATAATTTAATCTTGTTTGATGTTTTATATTATTATCCTAATTCTCAGATTTCAATTATAATTCATTTATTTTATTTTAGTACATAAATAGGCAATATGCCCAAAACTTACACAAAAGAATGTTTAAAAATTTATAATAATTAAAGAGTAAAATAAACAACAATTATTGTCTGGCAAAAATGATAATAGTGACAAACAAGTGAAAGATTAAAAACATAATATAAGTAGGTACATTAATTAACTTTTTATTGTCACCTTTTCTAATGGTATACTGTTTTAATACTTACTAAAGGGCTTCATCACATTATCAGTTTGATATTAATGGTAAAACTTTTTTTTTAAATTGATTAATTGTGTGGTTAAAAATATCTATTTCATTATTAGAGCAGTGTATAGTATTGTAATTTCTTAATATCCGCGATAACGGAGAAAAATAACCCGTATTTGTATGATAGGTTTTAATATTAAAAAATGTCTTTTATTCTACTTGTTGATTTTCTTGTTGGTGTATTAATGTTGATTTGTGATAAAATTTTTGATGTGTCAATTGATGCATGTATAGCTTCTGTATATCGTCGCTGCATTTATACTAAAGCTTATATGCCGTTTCGTATATTCTGAGATGATTGAGAAAAACTCCTTTAAAAATAATTACAGACTAGATTTGAAAAAAAATATTTCTTACAATTATTAGGCAAGCTTTCCAGCTAAACAAATTTATTATTTTTAGCAAATCTAGTCTTTGCAATTATTTTTTAAAGCAGTTTTTCTCGATCATCTCAGAATGTACGAAACGGCACATAAGCTATATTATATATGCAGCGACGATATATAGTCTGATTTGTTAAACTTTGCACCCTGACCGTTATACTGGTAAGTCGATTTACTTCGACATCTGGTATCTGTCAAAATTCAAATATGAGCGCGGAGACAGAGCGAACTCTGTACTCATTTTCATGTATTCATTTAACTACCCAAGGGTCCGAGATTCGTAGAAGTAACTTAAATATATATTAGTGATATATGTATTAATTCATAATATTATATTAACTCGAATATATATTAACTTATAATAATATAAGTTCATAATATTATATTAACTCGAATATATATTAACTTATAATAAAAATATAAGTTCATAATATATATTAATTCGATTAACAATATAAGTTCATAATAATAACACATTAATAAACAATAGATACGTATATAAAAAAAACGTCATTTACATGGCAAAACGCGTGAAAAATATTATTATTCCCTAAATAATTGATGGAACATAATGTAAATATACTATGTTTAAAGCTTTTCAGATATCATAGTATACAAATAAAAAACCTATTCTTTACCATGCTATTTCTATTTGTGGCTCCAGCGAGATCGACGTTATAAAACGTCAGAAGTCAGCGGAAAGATCAGTGTTAAAATATTTTTAAAAAAATAGTGTGGAATTTAATAAAAATAGCTAATGAAATCGCGAGCCGGACATTTTTATTTAGCGACATCATGAGCCGAAAAACAAAATTTGATTATTTAATTATTAAAAAAAACTATAAGATTCAAATTTTTTTGTACCCTTGGTTCAAAAAATATAATAAAAACAGTAATTATTGAATGGAACACTAGTATATATTGATTAACTTGGCGGGTTTGCGATAAGCCGACGTAGCTCAACGGTAGAGCATCTAACCGGACATTAGAAGGGTGCGGGTTCGAGTCCTGCCGGCGACATTTATCTTTGCTCGGAAGGTTTTTTCAATTTGGATGAGTGTTTTAGATTAATAATTATTGTTTATAAAAATAATAATTGTTAACCTTGGTTCGTTATCTTAGTAGAAATATTTATCCACGCGATTTATTCCAAGCCGTTATAAAATGCGTGCAAGTGGCCTATTGACAAACTTGAACTTCAAACTAATGATTTGTCTATTTATTTTGCAACTGAGATGCCAAATGGTTTAAGTCAATCCCACGTCGACCTGCGTTAAAAGTCATTGCCTCTAAAGATATTAATATTTACAAATAACTCGTTTTATGATAGTAGTTTCTTGGAAAAGTGTATTGTCTAAAAGCAGCATATTATGTGTCAAGGATGTATTAAAAAAATATATACTTATGAAGAGTTTGAAAATTACCAATTGAAAATTGCCAAAAAGTACCAAATAACATTAAGAGGAACGGCTGCGCGGCCTGTTCATACAAAAGGTAATTTTGGATTTGAAGCCAAAATACTCACCTAAACCTTATGATCTTTTTTTTTCATCAAAAAGAATATTAAATATCAGTACGGATTAAAGTGTATTTTTGTTTTACATTATGAAATATAGGACATTAAAGGAATTGATTTTTCGCGATTTTAGGTCTTTAACAATTTTTTGTTGACTAACAGTGATTTAAAAAAAAGTCTTACTTCGTCTATTTTGAAAATACAATGAAATATAAAAAAAAATTCTTAAAATTATCAAAAAAAGCATTTTGGTGGACTTTAAATTAAAAACGACCAATTTACGTTGGAACACAAAATTTGCCGCATATAATTGAAAATATCGACCCGAAAAACCATTTTTTTTTAAATGTTTTTTTATTTTTTATTTACGTAATCATATTTAGACAGCAAATATTATAATTTTATTAAAAACATACCATAAACCCGCAAACAATTTTCTAAGTTGTCTCTAAAATTATGAAAACTATATTTTTTTCATGGCATATACTTCATAATTTAAAAAAAAATAAAACAAAATACTTCTCAGCCGTACTAGATATTTACGAAACTTTTAATTAAAAAAAATAAATCATTCAGTTTGGATGGGTATTTTGGCCTCAAAACCAAAATTAAGTTATGTGTGAAACAGACAGCGCAGCCGTTCCACTTAATAAATAGCATTTTAGAAAAAAAAGTGACTTTTGACTCACCATTACGCCGTTTTCTCGCAGGTGTTGGCCACGATTAAACTACACATCTTAAATTGTACTTGTTTTATTACTTGTGTGTATTTGATGTCACCACCTCTTGAATTGATATTTTTTATACCGATTTTTTCCAAAATAACGAAGAACGATCAAAGCCATGTATTTCATGACCGATGTATTACTGTTATGTCATAAAAAAATAACTTAAATTTAATTTTAAAAAATTACTTTAAAATATGCTGTGACCAAAACACAGCTAAACTTTCATTTTCAGCTATAACTTATGTCTGCTCTAGTTGAATTATGTAATGAATTTCATCTCCATAATCCAAAGCACAAAATTCTATTTATCTAGGTATACTGTACCGACTTGTACGTGTGTGTAGATGAAGTAAAATCCACACCTATTCCGTATATTCGAATTGTAAAGAGTTAACTGAATGACGTATAACATATAATCTGTCTTAGCCTTGGCTCTGTGTCTTGTGTGAATACTGGAGGATACACTCCTTATCCCGAGTACTTTCTCCAAAACACCTTTCAAGGTGATTAGCAAATTCGTTACAAATTGAAACGATTTAATTCCATCAGTTTTATATCGTGATAATACGTTTTAAGATGTTTATTTAACTAGTGAATTAAATAAAACGTGTTTGCTTAAGTGCACTTAGACACTTCTACATTATATAACGATTGTTCGTAAATATACACTATACAGGTATACATAAAGTAGAAAAAAATATATGTACAGTAAATAAAAAAATGAAAATATTTCAGGTTATTGCATTCTGATATAGATATACTTTACGTAATTGAGTAGAGATTAAAAAATAATATCTTATACGTATTAAATTTATTTGCTTTTATTCTAGAAGTAAGTAAGAAAAAAATGTTAATTCATCATTAAACCTCCCCAAAAATATTTTTAAAACAGCCGTGATTGTTTTTTTAAGGTACTCGATAACGGTCTTCGTATTTTTTGTTCCAAAAATAAATGAATATAATGTTAAATGTACAAAAATGTTAAAATTATTCGGTGATGAAAGACAATGATTGATAGAAATATTTGTGAAAATAACACACATTGGCAATGATCTTCATAATTCAGTAATTTCATGGGTTTTCTTCGACGTACGCATTAAATAAAGGTACAGCAATATTTTCACACTTGAAGCACTTCACCATGCTATGGAAATGAAAAATAAACATTAATTTAAGAATTCAAATTATGAAGTGAACATTAAAAATATACGATAGTCGCAAAACCCCATAACTTCTGAATTTTCGGAGGGAACCGCCGAAATCCACGAAAGCAGAAATTCGTAGAAGAAGGGGGAGAGCCATCAATTGAATAGGGGTGGGAGAGCGTCCCTTATTTGCCGAGCATTTCAACTCGGTCACAGGGGATGATCATAATGCCAAATGAAGATTATGCTCACCCGCCACTAAATTATGTAAGAGTGCGCGCCCGGATTCTGCGAAGGAATTCAATCTTCTGCACAACCCTCCACACGTGATTCAATTGTGTTGTCGGTTTCCATGTACCTACGTAATTAAATATATTATTATTGAAACGGTTGGGGAAGATTGTAAATATTTGTGAAACACTTTTTTAACACTATTCAAACGTTGAAACCGATTAGTGATACAAACATCCCGTTTATTCCTCCCAGAAAATATGTGATGCTTAGATTTGTTCCCTTAAACATTAGGGTTACGTATCGTAGTACATCATAATTTGATGAATAAATCCAACGATTCCTTTAATTCACACTAATCATTTGAAAATTTTCGGAATACTTATTTAAAGAATCGAATGGTTATCGATCGTTTTAATTGGTCGACGAGGAACCTATTACAAAGTCTCGATATTTAATGTTGACACAATCGAGAAAATATCTTTATTCCCACTTTTTAAAAATTCTGTATTATCAATAAATCTCCCTTAATATTGTGTTTATCTTTCAAATTAATGAAATGTAGAAATGATTTTTTTTTTGTAAATTGAATTAAAAATGAATTAAAATTTACTTTGTCATCGCCACTTTATTAATACATATATATCAACATGTTCCTCATCAGGATATGAGGAAAGATTTGCTTTCGAAACATGTTGATGCGTATATTCGTATCAAGAAAGTAGTGATTACAAAGTAATTTTTAATTCATTTATTAATAATGACACCACAAAGTATACCGATCTTTTGAAAAAATTATAAAAATAAAAATAAATTTTGAATTAATTTATGTACGAACAAAACTGAATTTATATACATTATTGTCATTCCATAAATTTTTGTGACGACCGTTGAATCAAATAATAACCATATTCTTCAACTTAAAATAATTTTTGAATAACTCGCAAACCAAAAACAGAACTTAATATTCATGGAAATCTACCTATTTAAAGAGAGGAAAAACTATATTGCGAGGGATTTCGGCTAGGGGAATAAATAATGGAATAAGAGAAAACTGTCTCCAAATATTGTTCATATTATCTTCCATTTACATATTTTTACATCCAGGCGATTTTCCAGCATGTAGTTCAAAGTAGAATTCATAATAATAAAGATTTAGCAAGCTCAAAATTCTAAAACCTACGTAGACGCTACAATATGGACCCTATATAATGTTTAAGCGAGTTTTGTTCTCCTTTCCGTCAAAACATACACCGTAATGAATTTACGAATGTTTAAAAAAAAATTATTTTACATACAACGTACTTAAAAATATGTATTACATAAGAATATTTTACATTCTCAGATTGTAAATGTATGTGCACTGTGGTTACTGTCGTTGTTTTGTAGAAAAGATACGACAGAATTTATCAATATCCCACTTGATGATTCGTCGACTTTATGCAATGAACGGTCTTGTTTGATTTAATACGCAATTCATTTAGGAAATAAAATATACGTTTTACGTATGACCATGATTCTTATTTGTGATATTGCTTACAAAAAAAGAAGAAAATCGTTGTTTTTCGAATAATAAAATTGAAATTGCAACATTTTTCAGTTCCCTTCAAGTAGTGGTGGCTTACTTCAGTGTTTCTATGATAAAAAAATAATTTTCTTCAATATCGGTGCGGCAAAACCATTTTCTAAGGACTTTAGATTTAATATAATACAGTCGTGGGAGAATACAAGCTCTTCTCTTATGGGTACTGATTTCACATGACAAGAAACCATAATTGTGGTTTATGTAAAATTCACCAACTAATGCGAAAAGAATTTCAGCGCCAAAGGGCTGATTTTCCGCTATTCAAATAACTGAATACTCTTCTATTCGGTGCCTGTTATTGAGGAGTTCCAGAGATTCTGCTTCGTTGGGGATTCGCGTTGTTTTCTATACAGAGCGGCATTGTGGTGCGTAAAATCAATTACATCGCGAGAATAAACAATGTTTTCAAACAAAAGTTTCACATTGTCTTCATAACGGGGGAGCTACAATGTTGGAGGTTGTTATTGCTCGCCATTGTGAATAATCGATGGAGGATTAATGGCAGTTGGGAATTTAAGTGAATCTTACTAACTATTTATAGATTATGCGAGCTACCACATAGCGACAAACTTTCAGAGATTAAATCTATTGGAGCTAATCACGCATAAGAATAATAGGTCATAGGTGTATGAAATGATACGCGTAATACATAAATGTGTTACAACATTACGTTTATTAAATTACATTAATTAGTAATTGTGGATCTAAAGGAGAGGTGCCGTAATGAAAAAAAAGAAGTTTTTAATTCATTATAAACCTTGCCGTAAAATGAATAAGATAAAAAACTTCGTAATCAATTGCTGAATAAAATTTATGTATTACTATCAACCATTGTCCTGAATCTCTGTAATAATACTTATGTCATCTGAAGCCACCGAGCGTATGTGCGTTTACAAATGAAATACGGTAACTATAATTCAACTTTATAATGTCATCGTTTTATTCATTTTTTATGGATGAAGAATGATTGACACATAGGGTGTGCAATGTGCATTTTATAATCAAATTACAATAATGTTGCAAAATTATTTTATTTAGGAACAAATTTATATGTCCAAAATGTTTTACTGTTTTGTAATTTTTAAGTGTTGTCCTTATATATTTTTTTAAATATTTAAAGTAATATTTTTGCTGAAATTTCATCTACAGGTACCCTGTAAAAGTAATATTCTCCTTGAAAAAGTGTCCCTACAGCGCTTTCCCCAATATAGTTGGTTTGAATTGGAAAAAGGCAATAATTGTTTTTCTGTTGCAGGTTCAACACTGATGTAGGTAAAATTTTCTAAGCAGAACGCCATATGTAAGAACGCCTTATGTAAGTAATCATGTACACACAAACGTGGCATGTATGCACTGCTCTATTTTAATCATTTAACGTCGTCAGGATTCTCATTTGATAAGTAGTTGACAGGAAGGATAAGGCAAATAATTATAATTACAGTTTGCCTGAAAACCGTTTTCGTGTTTACCCCGGGCGGCAAATAAGGGGTAGAGAAAGGGTACAACTTGCCCCACGCGCCACGCGCCCCGCTTGCCCCACATGCCCGGGGCTTATCAGTGGCATTCCTTAATTAAATACAAACAAAATTGTTCAACCAGTACTCTCGCTATAATGAAGGAAAATACGTAATCATTTTTACTACAGCTGCAGGCACTTTAAAATGATTTAATTGGAGTGTTTTAGACTAGTGGGTAGCAGGTAGTTAGGCAGGTACTTAAAAATTGGTAGGATTTGTTCAGACTACGTATATTTTTTTTGTATTTCCGACACGAATCAATACGCCGACATAAAGATCACCGCCAAACCCACATCGAAAAAAAATTGATAACATCTTCTGGCGAATCATTAACCATCTAGAAACTTGCTGGGAAAATACTGAATTTATTATTGAAAGATCTCAGTTACAAAAATTGCGGGAAGAAGACAATTTTGATTATATACTTTACTTTCTTATATACAAATCTGTGTATCGAAGAAAGGTTGTTTTATAAGGCGTGAAGTCCATAAAGGCTGAAAAGCTGTGCCCACCTTTTTAAAAATAATAAACTATGGAAAATCATTTTATTGACAAATGGATAAGAAACTTGTAAGCTCAATTATCCTTTCTTTTAAAATTTAAAGTTCATAAAACTTAATAATGTTATTATTAAGTTCTGCAAGGATTTTAGTTATTTATTATTGTGACTATCGGCGTTCAATGCCATTTTCAAAATGTGGTTAGGCCATGTTGAGACGACTTATTTATACGATTCTGTTTATCCCTACCCAATTAAAATTTTTATGATGCTTAAAATGATTTACTACTAAGATTCTTATTAAAACAATAAGGATTTTTTTCAATCGTCCCCTAATTAATGAATAAGTTAATTTAAAATATTATTTTACGATTCCTCTACATAAGGGAGTTCAGTTTTTACCCATGGCTTTTTCCAACAGTATTTATCTCGGGAATGCTATCGGCAGCTTAAGTTCTAGGAGGGATATGTCATTACTGCTTATGGATAATAAATTCTTGAATGTGTATTATTAATATCTGATATCCTGAAATAGGATTCCATGTCCCTGATAATTTTGCATGAGACCGTTAATTTTGATTCTTTCCATGTGTAGAGTTAACCTGCCAATGGTGATACCCCTGGGAAGACTTGTTAGGTTATTGAACTGCCTCGCAAGAAATGTGGATATTTTCTACATGACCTACACCAAGTTTAAGCACGAACTAGCTATTATGTTAGTACTATATTATGTATCTCCTTTAAAAAAACTATTTCTGTAGCTATAATTAATTACCCGTATCTTATATAATTATGTTATCTACATTTTTTGTAAAATTTTTATCACTTTTGCAACGTATGTCTACAATTGTTTTTGAAAAATAAAAAAATAAATAATTTCTAATTTTGAAACTGTCAATTCATGGTAGAATTCCACATTAATAGGTAATTCCATATTAACAGGTCGAACATAAATAAGTGGAAAAAAGTTACAAGGGTATTTTTATATTAAAAAAAATCATTTTTAATAAATAAATATTATTAATTACTGATTTTCAATAATATTTCAACTAACCATAACTAACTTATTATTCAACCATTGAAGAAAATGTTAACATATCTCAAATGAAATAAGAAACAGAAAAATAACAGATTAAGTAAAAAGGTAACGGTTGCATCTGCGAATCGAACCCAGGACCTCTGTCTTACTCACTCTGCCACTGAGCTAATGAGACCTAACTATTTTCCGTCTTTTAAGATTTACCAATATTATTTACAATTAATTTGAATGTTTTTTTCGCTCATTCTTTTTGTACGATTGCAAAATTCTACCCGAATGTGTTTGTGACATAGATAGTATCTCGAATATAGATATCCGATTTTTATTTATATGGAACATCTATTGACTTTTCTATAAGTATTAAATAAATCTTAATATTCAATTTAATTTTAAATTTAACATATTTTTTCTATTCAATTTGACACACAAATACATTTAGTTTAAAATTAGATAAATTTTAAATTTTTTATTTAAAAAAAATTGTTAATAGTCATTTAAATATTATTGCTAATATCACTTAACAAATACTATTTAATTTTTTATACCTTGCAATTTTCTTTATTTTATTTATATTAATAATAAAAATACTTTCTTTTTTAAATTTATTTTTTTAATTTTTCAATTATTTTAATATTTTTAATTAATCACCTACTTTCATCACTTATTTTTATTTTTTGTTTGTGCTTTTAATTTCTTCTATTTTATTATTATTCGTCCATACGTGTAATTATTTTTTGTAGGTAAATTGTTAATCCCGAAGAGGGGAGCTTTGCTCCTGAAACATGGAAATATTTTCATATTAAAGACAGTGGTTTTAAACAAAGTAATTATTATAGATTTAATTTAGTAATATTTTTTTTTCTGCTGTATTGACACACACTTCGCGTTTCATTCATTACATCCATTGTTTTAAGTAGAGCCACTCGAGTATTACATTTAGATAACCATAGAGATGCTATTTCTCGTATTATTGAATCAATACGACAAAAATAATTAAAAATAAATATTTGGAACATCTCTTATTTTTGTTTAGATATAAAGTACAATTCAAATGATGTGTGATCATCGTGGTTATATTACACAAATGTAACACCGTTTTCTTTTTCCCAACGAAAAGTAAACTCGGTTCCTAAATCGCATTAATATGGTTTATCGTAAAATGTATTGAAGCTATATTTAACAGACGCAACATTTAAAGTAAATTGGATTAATTCCACTAAGCAAATATAAAAGTTTTCCTTGTTAGAAAAAACTTGGACCTCTCACAGCATACGCGTATAAAAATCTCTCAATAAAACGCCCTGGTATAAGAAAACCAAACTTGTTCACAGCATGTTCAGAAAATATTCTTCCCCGAAGATGGCAAAAGAAAGCCCGTGTAAATTACGAAAGTTATAGTGATGTAATAATTCTATTTATTTTGCTCAATATGGGGAGTTGTTAAGAAGTTGCCGGGATTTAATAAACCAAATTCTTCGCAGATAGTTTCTGGAAATGTACCGGGATAAATATTTCCATGATATAATGCAATTATAATACATCAGTGATTACTACAAGGCTTCGTCCAACTTTTAACACTATTTTCCTGAAACTTTTTTCCTATTCAACAAACATTCAGGCGTCTTATTACATGTTTTTAGACTAAAAGGGATATTTCAAAGCACTATAGCTTTTAATATAATTGATTTTGTTGGTGGTAAATAGTGTTGAAGGATACAATATTTAATAGAATGTCGTAGATATAAAAAATAAAATAAACAACGTGGAGCTTTGGGAAGTGATTCAAAAATAAGAAAAGATTATTTTATTATGTGTATTATTAAATACTCTTAAATGACAATACCTCCATCTCTTGACATTTGGTGGCAACATGCTACACTGGCGCCCTCTAGTAGTTGTACGAATTGTTTTTTTTTTTTAGATTTTAATAGATTTTCTGTGGAATATATTCTTAATAAATTATATAAATCGATAATTCAAAAAAAATAATATTTGGTGACCTATATATGATTTTATTCCTCCTTTGCTCGTGTATTAAACACATTAAAAAAAAGGTTATTGGGATTATATTAATATTTAAAGAGCCTCGCTGCTCTTCCACTGTCTAAATTGTTTACAAAGAAAATAAAATATTTAATATAACAACAACACAGCCTGAAAGCCTATAGCCCGGGCCGCTAGAGGCGGTAGTGAAGTATGTTACCAGTATTTTGGTGAAGCTACGCGAGTAACCAAATATCACAGACGTCTATAATTTATTAAGAATTTATTTCACAGTAAATCCATTTAAAAAAAAAAACAATTTGTTTGACTCGGGACTGAAATATCAGGAGCTGCGCGTATTATTATATTTCTACGGTATTTGGTATTATTGATTTGAGTTCCAAATGAATCCACGTCTCATCACAGGTTAAAATTAACCGGCAGATCTTGTCTCCACTCTCTTAGCACAGCTTGAGAAATGCTTAAGTTTTCAGTCGCCGCTGTCGACCAAATTGCGTTAACATTGCCAACGCGCGAACACCTTTCTCATATTTAAATGGTTATGGAGGATCTCTCCAACCCTTTCTGTACACTTCATTGGGTACCGGCAGAATATAAACTCTCCGGTCCGCAAGTTTGATTGCGGTTGGAATTCCAAATGAAGCAATTAATTAATAATTAAGAAAAAAAAAATTGTTGGTGGAGGATTGCCTACTTTTTTTTTTCATCTTTCTCCTTCTTAAATTAATTGGGTATTATATTTTGAAATTCAACATTAGGATAGAGTCACCCTGCATTGTTTATAATGTTTCTTCATACCTTTGAGCCACTTTAGTGGGAGTATTTGTATGAAACATTTTCGAGTAAATAATCTTTCGTTATTCAAATATTATAAGTGACATTCGAATAATTAATATAAATGTTTTCTTACTAATTTGTAAATCTTTGTTTGTCGTGTTACTTTCATTGGTGTTATTTTTTATAAAAAATTTAACCCAGATACAGGCTTATTGCCAGTGAGGTTAAAAATTGCGTTGTTGACCGGTCAGTGGCTGATTTGGCATCGCGTTCGGGTCTCACCCAGGCGTCGTTAGTTCAATTCCTCGGCTGGCTAAGACCTCCATTACTACACAAGCAACATATTCCGTTTACTGTGATGGTAGTAGGAGATTTTTAAATATTGTCAGGTTATTCGTAACTAGAGAATATTTGTCTTTCTTTTCAAAAAAGAAAAGAAAATAACAATTGTTAACACGTGATGAATCAGTCAATAAATATTCAATTTTGGAATAACTTATTGAAGCTTATAAACCTCATTGTAATATATATTTTTTAATCATTGAAGATAATATTAACAATGTTAATAAATAACTCTCAAAATGAAACTTGAAACCGAAAAGACACAAAAATAAAAAAAGGTAGTAATAACTGGGACACGAACCTAGAACCTCAAGGTCTATCCAAAACCTCCTTCAGCAATTAAATTCTAAATGAAAGTTTTGAAACGAATTAGCAAACAAGTGTTAATTTAAGATCAAAAAGGATAACGACAGGTAATAATAATTATCACCCTTTTCCATCATCTTTAAAAGACGCATGACGCCATCCCCTCATTAATTAGGAGGAATATTCACACTCTAATTTGCTGAACCACACCGCGGGACATTCGGTACATGCGGTGTGTTGGGCGGAGGCCATTTTTCATCCCTCCCGCCCTCCCGCAATGCGATATTAATCCCTGACGCCTAGATTACAGTCACACACTCCTCCCATTTCTGCTCGCCTGGTACCCTGGTGCCCTGGTAGCTAGAAAGTTAATAATTATTATTATAGCATTAAAAAATCTGCCTGGTTTCAACATGCCGTAATTTGATTACGCTATGCCAGGTTATTTGCTCAAATCTCATTCTGGGAGGAGCTGTTTTGAATTTAACATGTACGATATATAATCATGTGAGAGCATTCGTTTATTTATTTTCTAGGAGTGTTCGCTTGTATGGCTTGCTTTAATAATTAGACCAAAAGAACACTACAAGAATAATAAAACAGGCAAGTTCGTAGTCTGGTGGATCTAAGATCTTTTGAAACCCAGTTTTAAAGTGATTGATTCTTGGGGTTTTATGCCGTATCTCGCTTTATCTTCCTTCGGAAAACGTTTTAGGACAGAAGGAAGCGCAACACGGCATAAAACTCCAAAAATCAATCATGATAGGGGACAGTGAGGTAATGGCGAACAGCGGGTAACTCCGAACGATAGAGTTCGAGTGGGCAGTAGCGTGTAGTCCATAAATGCTAAAAAGCTGTGCCTACCTTGAGAAAGAGAACCACAAAAGAAAATTTAAAAAAATACTACAATTTTTTGATCAAAACGTATTTTTTCTATGAATTTGGCAAGGAACTTGTAGGCTTATTTATACAGTTGGCCATAACAACTAACGGGGCAAGATAATATAATTGCCATTTTAAAATACTCATTGCACAATTCATACTCAAATTTGAAAAACTACACACATTTTGGTAATAGAGCATGCAAGCCACTGCTTCGCTCGTAAGCACCGATCTGCATTTCGTAGAGGAAAGTTGCGCCCGTCGTTGAAGATAAGAACCTTTATATTTAAATGAATCTTAAAATTACTTTGAAATCACCATTTTATTTATATATACATATCAACATGTTTCGAAAATGAAGCTTTCCTCATCAGGACATACAGAATACTGAAATATAACAATGTCAAGTAAGAATACACAAATTACAAACATTACTTACATTATTATTTTCTATTTTTATCATTTTTCCATACTTGACATTATTATTTTTTAGTATTCTGTATATTCCTAATGAGGAAAGCTCCACTTTCGACACATGTTGAAATGTATATATTAATAAAGTGGTGATTACAAAGTAATGTTTAATTTATTTATTAATAATGACGCCACAAAGTGAATACTAATCCTTTGAAGAAATTACCTTATGTTCATTCAAAAATATGTTATATTTGCACTGTTCTAAATTGGCGATATTTGCGTACTTATTATATTACACTTTAGTGCTGTTATATTTTACAAACTATGACTAACCTATATTATGAATACATTATTAAATTGCTTAGCTAGGTCAGCCGGTCAGTGTTTACTTAAAGTCATTAAATATAAAAAGTTTAAAAATTCACGCATCGGGTGCGCAAATGCGTCCACAGGCGCAACACTGTAAATAACTAAAAGTGTAAAAAAAAACCTTTATATCTATTAAAAGCTTTTTACGCTTTTAAAGGTCATTTTATAAATATTTTCCAGTCCTAAAAATTATAAATATTTCAATAAATACCAACTCTTCTTGTGCCACCAATCTTCTAATAAATGTAACATCAATAGAAAAGGAGGGTAAAATAGCAACTGTAAAACTCCCATCTCTATACTTAAATTTTCTAATAAAACTATGTTCATCCGAAGCGACCTGCCAGGTAAGTATGTTTTTCTGTATCTGTTTGTACATAATTAGATAAAGAATAGGAAGTGATATTTGTACAGCGCCATTGAGGTGAGTTTTCACAAAAAACATCCAATTACAATATTATTATTATTATTATTGTTATGAAACGAAATCGAGGTTAGTTATTTGGATTTATGATTGATGTGGTTAAGCTTTTGGAATTAACCCGTGAGCTTTGGGTAATTCCAAACGGCAAGCATATTGTTTGTCATTTAATTTTGGATTATATTCATTTTATTATTTAAATGGATTGTTTTTTCATTGCAAAGGGAAGATATCAATTTTGATTTCTAGTACAGGTTTATTTTGCGATATGTTCTTTAGTTTTATTATCCACTCTCCTCTTCTTTTTCGTAAAAATCTCAAATCATATCTGCATTAAAACTTTAGTAGTTGCTGATGAAAGAAACGCAAAAAATTCTAAGTCCTACAAATCTTACAAATGATTTTTAAACTGTCGATTAGTCTTATCATAATTAATAAACGATTCAAATTAAATGATTGCGTGCCATGGTTAAAATGTTCCCAGAAATCTGTTCAACTTCTTCCGAACACCATGCTCCTATCTCTACTCCATATCACGGCCTCCATGGTCGAGGGGTAAGGCTCCGGCGTGCGCAAGTAAATTTTATTTGATTAATTTGTGCTTTTTCACAATCAATTCATTTAAAAATAATTTACAGTATATTTGCGCACGTTCCAGAGTGGAACATACTCTCAGTATCGCCCTGGTGAAAGACCACCATTTAGAATTGAAACGTCGCTTGAAATGACTTTTAGCCGTGTTTGGTGACCAGATCCGAATAGCCAGGTATTTCCCCTTTTCCTCACCTTCCTCTCCCCCTTATCCCCAATATCTTCAGCCTTACAACAATCCCCAATTGGGAATGTCATATTCTCACTGGCTCCAGACGGTTGGGAGCAGTTTGGGGCTCTTGTGCGGTATTCATATAAAAAAGTGCTACTTCCCTCAATAGCACTTAATGACTAATATGTTATAAACTATAATATTAATGACTAATTATTATACTCCTATTCCATCCACAAGGAAGTGCTCTAATGGAAGAATACAAAATCAAAGACGTGAACTGTTTTGCAAAAAGTAATTAGTATAAACTCAAAAGTTACTGTAAAAAAGTACCTATGTATATGTATCCAAGACGTGTCTGATGGAAAATGAGTCTGAGGTATTAAACGTCAACCGATTTCAATTTTAAAAAAATCAGTGTTATCTCTTTGATCGTCAATACATTTCTCACAATGTTGATACAACATCTCAAGGTCGGTAAAAAAAAGTAATATCTTAAGGAAAAACGAACTTTCTCGGGTTACGGGTAACCTGACAATATTTGAAAATTTCCTACTACCATCACAGTAAGCGGAAGATATTGGTTGTGTCGTAATGGAGGACTTAGCCAGCCGAGGAATTGAACTCACGACATCTCTGTGGGATCAAGACGTAATAAACTCAGTCACTGACCGGTCATCCTCACTGGTAACTCTTCCTAACTGCAAGTTAAAAAAAAAAGAAAATAATTAAAAATCCAATAGCGTCAAATCTGGGCGGTAGGCGGGGTGAACAATTTCTTACATCCCTGTCTCTCTCAAAGCATTCTTCGAAACTTGCGCCGTGTGGCCAGGTAAATTGTCCCGAAGCAACATCACACCGCGTCTCACTTTCCCCCTTCCTTCCTACTTGATGTTTTCCTTCAGTTGAGCAATAAGTTTTGCGTAGTGAACCTCTGTGATAGTAAACAGTTTTGTAGGTAGTTTATCTTTAGAACGGGGAGTTCTAAAGATAAACTACCTATTTCCTATTTCCCGAAAAATTGAAGTTATCAGTTTGCCGGTAGCATGCTGAGCTGTTTCTCTCAATACTACTGACTGCATAGATTCTAATAGACTGCGGGTCATATTGGTGGATCCACATCTCATTACAGGTTAAAATTCACCCGCAGTTCTCGCCCCCGCTCTCTTCACACAGCTTGATAAAAGCCTAAGAAATTTTCAGTCGCTATTGTAGACCGAATGGTGTTAATATTCTAGGCATCCAACACCTTTCTTATGGTTATGGAAGGTTTCTCTTTTTTTATTAATGTTAACTTCATTAGTTATTCGCTCAATACAAACTCCCCGTTCTTCTCAGATATAGGCATTTCACGCAGAGCGCACGCCGTATTCCAGTGCGAATATTTTCTGACCGGTTCAAAGATTTTGCTTCAGCGATGCGAGAAACGTATTGACTTTCGAAAAGATTACATTGGAAATTACCGATATATAATCGATGACTAAATCTACCTTAGGCTCATTTTCCCTCAAAATTCTTTCTTATACTCGATTAGACACTTTCCATAATTTATTTTTTTCTGATGAAGGACGGGTTCTTCAAAAACCGGTCGACAGTTGAAATCAATATTATGGTAAAAACTAAGTAACAAAATGTGGGTTCATTAATCTTTTTAATTTTCACTTATATTGACATACTAGGTGTTATGGCTAATATTGCCGACATGAGAATATGTAATCAATCAGGAATATTTTGATAAACTATACGTGAACACGCTTCGTTGATAACACCAACAATTCTTGAAAGCGAGTAGGTAGTTGGGGTAATGTTCTAATGCGTTTCCGTGTATTTATTGACAACGGTTTTTCTAAATGGAAAATGTTCGATAACTACATTATAGATTTAGAATAAGGTCATCTTATATTTAAGCCTAACGACTTCATGATGATTTGATCAGTTATTTGCAAAAGTTTTCTTAGTAGGCACCTTAACCTAAAAGCCTTTGTTAATTATTGCAAAGATTCCAAAACAATAAATTAAAAACTACTTCCATTTAACTCCAAGACAACGGATATCACATTTTATATCTGTATAATAATGTTAATTTATTTGGGGGACAATTTTTTATTCTAAAAAAGTGTTTACCTCATAGATATTTGACTTTCAGTAGAGTCGATTGTTATTAAAACGAAGATCAATTTATAAACCTAATAGTCCATCCGGCAAATTTTGAATCCGAAGCTTTTTGTATTAGAACTTCGAAAGTCTCAAACCCTGTTATAAGAAATATAAACTTGCAATGTTTCCAAGATTCTTCCGAGTTTTATCCGGAAAGGCAACCATTTATTTTAGTAGGTATTCGGATGTCTTTTTGTACCAGGAACCGTTTACCCACATAAAATAAAAAAATAACTTTATTGCGTTGGCATTAAGTTTGGTAAGGTAACTGTAGGTTGTATAAGTTTGAGACACGGGAAAGATAATATAAAAGAAAGCCCGAATAACATCGGTAAAATATACCATTCAGACATTTTTGGCCTTCATGGGCTGACGATATTATTTGATTGACATTTCCCTGGGGTTGGAAATGTACCGAAATTTGGCCTAGTGCGTGGAGTATGAAAAATGCTTATTTAGGAATAAAGTGGCTCAATGGAAGAATAATACACTTCACGATTATTTGATATACTAGGTAGATATGTTAAATGCGTTTAGCGTTAAGAAAATAATTTGTTTTTTTTTTGACGTTGAAAACATATTTTTAAATTCAGACGGCAGACAAGAGGCTTAAAATTCACTATGGTGAGTTTGATGTATTATGTACATGAATTGGTAATAAAGAAATACGTATATAGGTTTTATTCGGCAGGTCACTCACTCGTTATTTTATAGGTATATTACCTATGATCTCTGATACCAATACAGTTATAGTGTCCATATTTATGAACTCCCTTGTCAAACTGCCATAAAAATATCATGATCAGCGAACACTACAATATTGCTCTCCTATGGGTAATCCGTTAAAGCTGGATGAACACTTAGTAGTGGAAGACGTTGCATCTACGTCTTTGAAATTTCGTCAGTTGTTCCAGGTTACAACTGGTAAGGATTGCCCTGATGGTAACTAACTTCCGATTGGAGGGGGCAGCGGGAGAAGAAGCTCTCTGTAGTTGTTCCGAATAGGTTGGCCTTTTTTTGAGGTGTGTCTAAAATAATTATTCCAATTTGTTGTTGGTCAATGCTGAAGTCATAAATAAAAATCTATTAAATGAATAACAATTAATTTCATTTTTTAATTATTAATTATTTTTATTGAGATTAAATAAAACCTAATTTTATTATTCAATCATTCTAGAAAATAATATTAACATAACCTAATTGGAACATGAAAACGAAAAAAAAAACAGAGAATAAAAAAGATTTCAGTCGCATCTGGGACTCGAACCCAGGACCTCTGCCTATCCGGGGCAACCGCTTAACTAACTTAGCTAATGAGACTGAAATATTTTTATTTTCTGTCGTTTTTTTCGTTTTCATGTTTCATTTAGGTTGTCTTAATATTATTTTCTACAATGATTAACAATAAATTTTTTTAAACCACTATTTTTAATGCATAAATATCTAAATGTTTCAGAAGCAAAGCTCCCCTCATCAGGGTAAATAATATACTTAATAATTTATATAAATCCTGCTACAAGTTCTTAGGTACATTCGAAGAATTTAGTATTTTTTAATAATAATTTTACATTCATCTTGCGGAATACTGGGAAATAAATTTACTACAGCAATTGATACGAAAAGTCCATTATTCGAGAAGTATAAAGATTTTAAATGATCCACCAATTCAAGAGATTTTTTAATTGTATATTCAGGTTTAAAAACATTGCCATTGAAAATTATTCTATTAAGTATAGATGCTAATTTATGACTAGGGGTATTACAGTCTGAAACTACTAACAGGTCTAGTAGGTTGATCAATTTTACGAATTTTTATATAATTTAGGAACTTGAGGACTTTTGTTTTTAAATAAATTAAAAATATTTCCACTTTTGCAATTTTTCAAGACATTTGTAATTTTATCTTGACATTTATTAATTGGATTTTTATTAACTATTTCAAATTGATCACTTTTCAAAAAATTTTTACATTAAATGACACAATTTAATCAAATAAAATTTACTTGCGCACGCCGGTATTTTCTCTTATATATTAATAATATGGTGATTACAAAGTAATTTTTAATTAATTTATTAATTTAATTGTTAGTGTTCTAAAAGGAGTTGTCTTCCAGAGATCTTAACGTGGTATCTCTAATTTTATTTTGATTGAATTTAATGGGAAAAAACATTATTTCCGTGAATTTTTTTTTGATTAATGCGTACTCACTACTCAGGGTTCAGAACTGTAAAATAACCTTTCGAAGAATACGGCATATGAAATTCGTATTTCAGGAATAATCTAATCATTGCTGTACTTTTAATTGTTTGAATTCATTACCAGCCTTTTTCGGAAAAGTCGTATTCAAGGGTATGATTATTTACATGAATATTTCAGTATCTGCTCTTTTGAGCAACCTTTTAGTTAATTAAAATAAAATACACTCTGGTAGAACAAACAAACGGTTTTAATTCGATTTTCTCTTCATAAATCAATTATTTTTCAAAATGTAAATGCAGGATAATTAAGTTTTATTTTTCAAAAGTGATTCCCAACATTTATTTTTGCAATAAAAGTTTTCTTTTATCATTTTTGTAGAAATTTAATAAGAAAAGAGTTATTTTTGAGTACCTAAGTAAAAAAAAAAAAATTAAGTGTGTAACATGTATTTTGAGATATTTTTAAGAACAATTTTTGCTACTGATAAAATGAGCATTAAATATGTTGCAAAAATGTCTCAGTATGGAATAGTTCATTTTAGAAATAAATATTTTGTTTTTCTATAATTTCGCATATACGAGTACATACTTTCATTGATTTACTGAATACAATAATCCATATAATATTTGCATGGGTATTTTATTCACGGCGTACATATGTTTCGTAGATATTATTTAGAATAACTCTTATTAATATGTTCAATTGGGGGAACAATCCTGTACTCTTTCCAAACATGAGTACGACATTCTACTGGAAGGCGTGTAAAAATATGAAGAAAACTTGTTTATAAAATGGTTATATTTATGTAGCAATTTAGAGGCCGGGCATGGGCAGATGGGCGCCAGAGGGGAGTGGGTAGAGAATGAAATAAAATTTTCATAGACAATTTTTCTCTGGAGACTGCCGAACCTGCAGGCCCCAGAGAAGTCAGGATTTAACGTCCTGGTACCCTTGTTTTGAGATTTTATTGCCGGCATTATTTCGGACTACCTTCCATCCTGTTCCGAGAGAATTTTTTATGTGTGCCATTTGCGTTTCTCTGCAGGTAGCCTGGATAACAAAAGATTTCAAATGATTTGCTTTTCAATTTTCACTAGCAAACAAAAGGAGGCATGTTTATTTATTCATTAATGTCGTAAATATTGATTGATCGATGTACGCCCTTTTAAATCATAATGCTATGCAAGATTGTGTCATGTTAAAAAGGTTTATTAAATGTTTCATAAAATAGTTTGTTATGGAACATTAGACAGAGTTTATGTCTACGGTGACTAAGGCACAAATGTGTCGAAGCCCGTTGGTACGTATGAACCTTCTGGCGTTTAGTTTTGGTAAAAACTGACAATTCAAAACTAAATATTTGTCAAATACTCCACTATATTAAATTGGAGATCATATCTTATCTTTTTTTTTAATGGAACTAGTTAAGAGGAACGGCTGCCCTGCCTGTTTTATACAAAACTTTATTTTTGATTTGAGGCCAAAATACTCACCTAAACCTAATGATCTTTTTTTCATCAAAAGTATAGTAAATATCTAGTACGAATTAAAAGTAATTTATTTATTTTTGTTTAAAATTATGAAATATAGGCCATGAAAAAAATAATTTTCATAAAAAAATATTTGCGGGTTTATGAAAAACGAAAAACCGCTGCAGCTTAATATTATCCCGAAATTAAATATTATTTAAAAAGGATAATCATGAAAATTCAAACAAATTATCACTTTCTATTAAGCACTTCCCAATTAATGTGTAATATCGTTTGAAAATCACGCCTTCTCTAATACTGATGTCCTAAGTTCTTTTCTCTTTAATTGAAGCTACTCCCCTCAAGTATAACATATCCATTCATTACCTATAACAATAGCCTACAACGGTTTCATTACATCCACTTATCCCTCCATCGCATTGTTCGATGTCACGTTACGATGGATAGTATCGCTGGAGCTACTCCGCTACCCCCTGCTCGGTGTATCGGGGATCAAGGCTCTATCATATTATAGGGAAAGTATATCTGTTTGCCTGGGGCAGAAGCAGAATGACCGGGGATGGGGACGAACCGTGAAGGCTGAGTTTTCTGAGCAGGGGTGGATTAAACTCGTATGCTGTACGAGCCTTAAACATTGCAGGAAGCCTTTACAATTTATATACCATATCCGGAAAAGCACGTCCGATGTGATCCAATTCGATAAGGTTTGATGTATATTGATAGACTGTTTCCAGCGAATAATTGATTCCATCTGCCCGAATCAATTGAGCGTCGTTTTACATAGTGAAACATTCTCACAAAATGGATAGTCCTTACTTATAAAAAAACTGGCAAAACTAATCGACAAAAATTTAACTCTATTTCACAATTTGCTATTTTTATTAAAGCTTTGATTTCAATCTTTGCTGAATTTTTATTTTTATTTTTGTATAATACCATAAAACTATACAATAATTTTTTTACAGTGATGTGAATTAGAAGGCATTGGTAAACATGTTTTTTGTAATGTTCATCAACGGTGTGTATACAGAAGGTAAAAAATATTTGATATTAATTTGGAGTCCATTGTTCAAGATATTATTTGAAAGAAATGTGGCAAATAGAACCGACGGATCTCAACCTTTAGAACATACAAGTCATGTGGAAAAACTGTCTTCCTTCTTCCGGTATAATACACATAGCATTCCCAATGGGCATTGAATTTTTCCTTAGGTTTTCTTTCATAAGTACCAGAACGCAAAATTTGTAATAAAAAAACGCCATATTTTTTACCACCTTGGAACAATCTTAGCCCAGTGAGGTGATTTATGTTAAATCTTTTTAATTAATATTTTCATATTATATATCTACAGCTTTTTATTTCCGTATACATTTTCTTATACTTAATGTAAAATTTACTAAATATTATATCTAATTATGTATTTCTTGGTTTACAACAACAATAATAAAAAATAATTTTATGGAAAACACAGCATCCGTGAAGGAGACATGAGCCTTTCCTTGTTTGTGTATATTAAAATATACATATTTAAAACTCACTATTAACTCAGAGTTGTAAGTTGTGAACAGCTAATAATTTCCTAATTTTCGTTCTACCCTCAAGGGTTGTAAAAAAATATCGGTTCGGAATATTACAACGCAATATTTTTCAGAAATGTTTTTAATAAGGGGTTGAAAGAATCCCAGGGCTGATAGGGGGCTTTGTAACTAGCCGGGAAGGGGTTTACACATAATGCTCGTTTAATGAAGACCTTAGTTCTTTGTTTGTCCGGCAAACAACTATTCTTCATAATAGGTAGCTTCTTTTGAGGGGATTTTTTATGAAGTCCACAACAGGGGGTAGTAAAATGTTTTTTTTTTAAATCATTATTATAATTGATGATTGAATGGAAGCACGCAGAAAAACTACTCGCCAACATCGAACTCTGGGAATGCGGAGCTTTTCCGTTTGAATTTCTAGGTTATGTTTTGAGCTTGCACTATAATAATCACCATGAGCTCAAGAGCTTTGAAAGTAATTTAAACCTTCAAAAAAGAAAACAAGACGCATTATTGTATGTCACATGTGTTAAGATCGAAAACTCTAGAGAAGTGAGATAGTAAATGATAAAACTAAAAGAAAACATTTAATATGGAATATATTATTATTCACAGCAAAGTTTTTCAGAATGCTTAATTAATTAGATTTATAAAGAAAATATGCTGCACACGCTATAAATTTAAAGTTCAACATTATTTCCATAAATATATTATGCAATACAATATATTTATTGAAATTGCATGTTCCATTATCATTCGCCTTTGAAAGTTTTTTTTTGTATTTACGATGCATATCAAAGTAATGATTATTGCATGCAGCCGGCACTAGTGTGTATACTAAATTATCATACGATTTTTTCAAACATGCATGCATAGAATTGTAAAGTAGTGTGGAGTGTGTCAGTCATTCTGATAAAATTTAATAGGTAAATTAGATTTCCTCCTATTGAGATAGCGTGTTTGGCCAACGTATTACTTGACGTAATTTATCAGCACCACGAAATCATTATATTTAATGTGAATTAATATCACAAATGACAGTCGATCAATGCAAGCGTACAACACGTGAATGGAAATATATTATTTTTTATATAACCTTATTTTATGTTGTGATTACCGCACAAGAGTTACGATTGCCAGGAGCCCGTGAAGTAAAGGATCCGCACGAGGTAAATTGTGAAGCTGAATGAAATGAATAGGGGAAGAAGATAGGAAAAAGAAAAGATGAAAGTTGGGAACTACATGTCTATTTAGATATTGTCACTGAAAACGGCTAAAACCGTTTCAATTAAAACTTTCCTCGGAAAATGTCGTTATTTTTCCGGTGAGTATTTTCGTAATTTGTTTTTAGAATATTATTTTTGAATTTTAAATATACATATATACTCGTATAGTACGTAACGATCATACTGCTTATCACTATTTAAAAACTCTACCAATTTATATGAATACAGGATATTTTATCTGCACCGAAAACGTACCTGTAAAGTTTTTTTAACAATAATTTATTAAAGTTACAAATTTATTGAAGAGTTTATTTTCATAAATAATAGAGTAAAAAATAATTGCTTCTCTCATATTCAGGTCACACGCGCAAATTTTATATGCAGTAAATATATTATGCGCTTACTTCCCCAACAAGCCCTTATTTTGCTATTTTGCTCACATTTACATTTGGGTGCACCTTTCAGCGTCAAAACCGCCGTACATGTTCTGGTTAAAAACGAGAAACTTTCCCTAGTAAAATATTTTTGATATTTCAAAAGCAATTAACTAAAAGGCAGTTTTCAGCTGTGTAAACTTTACGAACCCGTACACAAGCAAACAATGCAGAGTTCAGCAGCTTAGCTCACCCGGCGGTACATTATTCACGGGAATATGATTTTAGGACACGACCAGCCGAAACTCTGGACAAATTTTTGTGCGCAATGAATGGTTTAGTACAAACGGACATTAAATTATTTATTTATTAATAAGAAACAAACAGCTTTTAATACAAATATATAAGAAGAAAGTTTAACAAAGGGTAAGCCAACAAAGTTTCTAGTTTTAACATTGGTTATATACAGGTGTTTTATAGCAACGTCTACTGAAATAATACATGCTTGATGTAAAATAAGAAACTCTTTCAGGAATTGCAATACTTTAAGATGCATTCCAATCTTATTTTTCAATTCAGATTCTTTCAACTTCTTCTCAATCATTCATTTTAAAATGACGTTAACGGTGAAAATTTCGTACGAAGCAAGTACTGACCCCAGTGATTTTTCAATTCTTAATGATTTTGTGAATCAACACGAGCGACATTATTTATTTCATTGTGTTGGATGCACTATGAACACATTTCGTAATGTAAGCAAACTGAATACACAAATTGATTTTTAAAAATATATAATCTTAAGAATTACTTTGTTTAAACCACTGTTTTTAATATATAAATATCTACATGCTTCAGAAGCAAAGCTCACAAGGATAAACAATATATTAAAAATAATAACAAGATAGAACAAATTTTGAATGCTCGAGTATATGAGAAATCTATTTATAAAAATACTCATGTAACCACTTTAATACTCTAGTAATTTATTTAGCGAATTTACTTGAACACAATGCTATTTTTTCTGTACAAGTTTATTAGACTTTTATTCGATATCCGCATGTCTCACTATGGCCGAATTGGTCTAACCCGAATAAAACGCTTTGGTCAACGCTGAGAAAGTGCGGTGAAATAAATAACGTAGACGTAGAACGTAAGGTTAAGAGAGTTGCAATTGAGTGGAAACACTCTACGGTATTTGAATAGCCGGGTTTTCCTTTACCCGTTTCCCCACAGCTTCCTGTGAACGATATAAATCGACACACTGTGGTCAACTTTAAATAAACGTGCAGGAATTATTTTCATTAAATTGAAAAAGCATGATAGCATGCAAAATACGGTGTAAGTTAAAAATACATTTACGGAATAACAGTTTAAAATCCAAAATCTTATACCTATTATTATAAATTGTTTAATTTTTATGTCATTTATAGTGCTATTTTTAAGGTTGTTTCATTGACCCCAATCTTTTATATTTTAATTCTTGACTTGTACTCATTACACTTTTCTATCATTTTACAACCGGAAGAAGGATGTTGCGGAGTTTTGTTGCAAAATGTATGTAGTTTTTTTTTCCGAAAGTAGTTTTATAACAAGGAATGTATTGTATGTAAGTTTGATTTGATTTAATGTCATGAACACGTAGCTAAATGGAGGGTTCCGTTTTTTGAAAAGTTTGAATAGTACATTTTTGGCATATATATGCAATACATTTGGTATGTCAAAACTTTTAATAATTTCCAGAATTTTCAGAAGACGTTCTTGGGTACTTTAAGTGCGGTCTTTATAATTCTTTTTTAGACTGTATTCAGAGTGTGTATATGGTTGGATGTCGCCTTATCCAATAATTCTGTATAAGATTCGAAAGTGATGTAATTTGTAATAAACTTTTTTCAAATCCTTTTTATTTAGCATATCTGAAAGAACTTTTCTTATACGCCAAAATCAATTGAAACATTTTTACGATAAATAAATACAAAGGCTTTAATTATTTTTTGGGTGTACCCCGCACGAGAGTACCAATTGCTCCTAACGCTCTGGAGCCAGTAAGACTATGGCATTCCCAATTATGGTATGTTGTGAGGCTGAAGGTCATGAGGAGGAGATGGGGGAGAAGAAAAGTAAGGTGGGTTAGGAACTGGCTATTCAGACCTTACCATCAAACACGACTAAAGCCATTTCAAGCGGGTTTCGATGCTGATTGGAAATATTTCACCAGGGCGACACCGAAAGTATCTAATACTCTGGAACGTGCCGTAAATATACTATGCATTATTTTTTTAATGAATAAATTGTGAAATAACACAAATTAATCAAATTAAATTTATTTGTGCACGCCGGGATTTGATCCTGTGACCTATGGAATTGTAGCCGATGATCGTAATCACTCAATCACGGAGGCCGTGGGTTAATCTTGATTTTAAATTTACTACCTTAACTACACGGCTTCGGTAAAGTTAAAACTTTTCTATTTTTTCATAACAAGCGTCGAAAAATATGTAAAAAACTTTATAATATATGATAGTTAAATTGATAAATCAGCTCCAAAACTTCAAAATTCTTTATAATTAGTTAACAAATTATATAGTTCAATTCCCAAGAGATTTTGGTGGTTAACGGTTATACCGCTCATAAAATTACCATTTTTCAATAAATTTGCTGGTTCTTAATATTACATATTCGATCGCCATAATATGGAAATGTATCTGTTACGGTGGTCACAAGCTCCTAATCTGTAATAAATTGTAATTTACTGATTGAAGGAATATTTAAAATCTATTTTTTTGTGAGGTCGGAATCATTCAAAAACGCATGTTTTACATTCAAATTCAATTTGTAAAAATCTTTATTGTACAAATACATCTTATATTTTCTATATTTATATTATATTTTATATTTAAATCAGATTATCTAACGTAAGTGAACTTATTAACCAATCCACAAAAAATAAATATATATATATATATTAATGTGGACATTATGAAGTGTAAATATACTTAGGAAATAGATAGAAGGTAAGAGAAAGGAGAAGAGAAAAAATAAAAATATACGTGATTAAAACAAAGTTTGAGTGTTTCTTTTTATTATAATGGATAACCATAAAGTGATTGCGATGCAGTAAGATCATTTTTGGAATAATAAATAATTTCAAATTAAAAATGAGGTATACATGAATCCAGATAACCGGAATCGGTGATTTTTCTTAAGCACCTCTGGTGGATAATAAGATCATTAGTTTTCGCAAACGTAAAAATATATTATAGAAATAAAAGACTATCACTTACGTCTTACATAGAGAAATAATTTACTGAAATAAAATATTACGTAGTGGATATGTTTTTCATTTTAATATCTTATTTATATATTGAATAATTTCCGGGTGATGTGTGCCGTCGTGAATAAGTGTGTGTGTGTGTACGTTTATAGGTGTAAGAAGTGGTGATGTGCAAGTATATTGACCAGTTTATATCATGATGCTCCTTTTAAAAGTGGCCAGTGAATCCGAAAAAATGTAGATGTTAGAGTTTTGGAAAAAAATATAGAAGGAATAAAGAGGACGGGTGATTGGCGAATTTGCTGCTGTATTCGTTTTGTAACTATGCGTGTGGAATCGTGTTGAATGGGGGTACGTTTTAGAGGTATGTTAAAATGAATTAGGGGCAGAAGTTTGATACAGTCCATATTACTGTTTTATTAATAATGTTGTAATTAAAAATAACAAGTAACGTAGGATACAACACACGCTTAATGCGTACCGTAAATACTATTCAAACGTTATCTATTTTGCGGTTGACTCAGTTTGTGCAGTTTTGAATAAAAGTACGTTTCCTGGAATTCTTCGACATTCGTATTCGTCTACCTTCGGGTGAAATTTTACGACGGAGCTCACTTGAAAATATAAAAAAGCCAGCTCGCGAGTAGGTACGGCAAAGCTAGGCATTAAATTACAATTGAAAAAATCCTTTGTGTTAGCTATAAACTAAGTCGTAAACACAACTAGAATATCTCAGAATGCCTTTCACCTGGATGTCGTATTTCATTTTGTGACTTATAAAACAGAGAGAACGAACGTAAATTTTCTTTAACATGGACATTTTCTTGTGTTATGAAAAAGTCGTGTCACCTGGATTTCAGCAACAGTGACACATACATATTGTAGTTTTGATGTCGACCTTTTGACAGAATGTTTTGATTTACTTATTTCCTTGTCTTAAGTTAACACTTATTTGACATGTTTTATTATAATAAACACACGGTTAGCATTCATTTATTCTCTACACACCTTTTACATGGTTTTATTACATTGGCTTTATTAGGAAAAAAACATAATTTAAATAATAATGTATGACATCCCTTTTAGTTGAATATGGTGTTTTTTTACAGTGCGGTAAGGTTCTTAGCTCTGAAGCTAGAGATAGCAGGTTTGAAATCCGAAATAGGTAAATGTAATTTCTAATCATTGTAGAAAATAATAATAATAACATAACGTTAAAGGAAACATGAAAACGGAAAAAAATGACAGAAAATAAAAAGATTTCAGTCGCAACTGGGACTCGAACCCAAGACCTCTGCCTATCCGGGGCAACCGCTTAACCAACTTAGCTAATGAGACCAGTTCAATTTACGTAATCTTCATCGATATCATATCTCAATAGGCAGAGGGTCCCAGATACGACTGAAATCTTTTTTATTTTCTGCCGTTTTTTTCTGTTTTTATGTTTCATTTAGGTTATGTTAATATTTTTTTATACAATGATTAAATATTAAAATGATGTTTTTAAATCTAAATAAAAAAAATTCAAAATTAAAGGTTATTTTGATTATTCTAATTATATATATTTTTGTGTATCTTTGTCCGGTTTAAGAATTGATGCATATACATACAAATCAAATTGATTTCAATTTAAGATTATATCATAAAGTTACTTCTTAGGAAATACAAATATTATATTATTTCATTTATCTGGTTATTTATTAAAATGTAGGTGTATTTAGCATGCTCTATTGGTTAAACACATTAAAATCAAAACATTATTCAAAATTTAACTGTATTTTGTGACTAGATAGGTAATCTTTAACCATTTCTTCCCTTCACAGCCTGTAACTAAACTACTTCATAAAAATTTAAAAAAAAAGTTATAATATCGGTTCGAATAACACGTTGGATGTTAAATATAAATCTGAGGAACTATCTCCCAACAAGATGGGGTGAATATAATAACTCATTTAAAGTTATCAGAACATAATAAACTCAATAACGTCCAGCTTTACGAATTTATGTAAAAGCGGTGAATAGTTCGCCTGCGACGTGCAGCACCCCGAGTGCAGTGACCTAGGTGCAATGTGCATGCAGATCCTTTACATTGCCTCGAGGAAATATTGGGGTAATGCAGTTAATCTGATTAAGGTCAATAATACGACCATCGTCTTGGTGGAAGAAAGCTTTTCTGCAAGAGCACCCTACGCTTCAATTTTTTCAATTATTCTGGTTTGATATGTTGGAAGTACGTTTTTGATAATGGAAATATATTTTCACATAATTTATGGGTAAGTAGTTTTCATTAAAAAAATACATGTATATTATGTACGTGAATACCCACATGATGAGTTTGATGAATCTATAGTAGGCGGAATTAAAAATATGTACGTTTGTTAATTATTTTTTTATAAAAGACTAACATTTCGAGGTTACGAATAATATGACAGTATTTTAATTCCTCCTTCTATCATTGTTATAACCGAAAAATGGAAAACGATGGGGGGGGGGTGTAGTTAGCAGATAATTGAACCCGGGATGCCAGAATGTGCATGTGATACTTTGGACCACTCGGCCACTAACTGGTCAATTACAGAATTTCCATCAGCACCAACGACGAGACAAAAAATATGTATAAATGTAAAAAAATATTTTTATAACGTGCATTATACGATGTTGTAAATATGAAAATTGATGTTATTGTCTCGTATATTTTTATTAAAGGATTTTTAAAAAATAGTTGGGGAATGAAAGTTAACCCGTATTGAAGAATTTTGATGAGTTTTAACTAAACACTATTAATTTTTTTGCTACCCTTAGTCCAATTCCGCGTGAATGATAACATGGAAGTTAAAGCCTTAAAATCAAGATTGGTTTAATATCTTAACGACAGCTTAAAAGAGAATCTAAAAATTTGAAGAATTCAAATTACCTTTCCGTGTAGCTATGCAAGATGCTGTGACATAAGGATGCCGTTAAAAAACTATCGCGTGCAAAAAGGACAGTAAATATCTTTCAAATGACACAGGACTGTAATTTAATAAAAAAAAAACTAATAAAACCTTTATTTTTTGGAAATAATGTAGTCCTGAATCGTAAAGACCAATAAAATATAACCTTACCCCGCGCAAAAGGTTTACGGCGGAAAGGGATATAAAAACGTGTAAGGTCATTTAAAACGCGGCGGGCATTCTTCCCTAATGGTAAAATCAAAAGATATATTTGCAAACGGTATAAACCGCTCACACACCGGGTTACCACGTTCACCCCACTGTACAAACGTACCCCATACTCTTCGGATTTACCCTATGCACGGCAGCGTCAAATCCTTTGACGGTTTTTCACGGCAACAATACACACGCCTCGAATTATAGAAGGAAAACAGACCTGTCAAACAAGCAGGGCTCACGGTTGACACTGCTGCTTTTGTAGGTTCAAATTTCAAACAACATTATTTTGATTGATCCCCAGGACATGTTTTTTTAATACTGTTGAATTTCTGGAAAGACAAGTTTTCTATTTTCAATTTCCTCAGAAAAAACCCGAATAAATGATTTTAAAGAAATTGCTAGAAGACAACGTCATGTAATATTACTTTATTTTTAAACCTATATAACTTTGTTACTTTTATGGAAATATGTTATTATGGTTTTTAATTTTAATCTATATATATAAAAATCATGTAAGTTCAGTAATCAATGTAAGTTTGTTTGTTTGTTCTCGATGTTCTTGAAAATCACTGGACCGGTTTCGTTGAAAATAGCACAGTTTTTTTATTAGTGCCGGGAAGGTTTAGAAAGTAGTTTGAATGAAATCCAATATGTAAAACTGTTGCTATAACGTTTTAAAATTAGTATGAAAAACATTGAACCCGTCATGTTTTATTTAGGTTAGCTAGTTAGCCACAGATTGCATATTCAAAAGAAGAAGGTTGTTTTTGGGTAGAATATTTTCAAAATGGAAATCACGAGTAGGTACCCACTTAAAAACTTTACTATTTAGATGTTTTGAAAAAATAAACATTTGGAATTAAATAAAATATTCAAATGAATGTTTCTTTATTTGGAGATAGTTACTTTCGCTGTCAAATCAATTATTGTACCCGAACGAGGCCAGGTACCCATCGGCTAGTATCACAAAAAAATGGAATTCGGCTTGAGCGTTGTTCCGGTAAGATTTGTAAGTGTTGGATTTGATTCCCAGATGCGACTGATATCTTTTGATTTTCTGTCTTTTTCTGTTTCTTGTTTCACTTGAGATAAATTAATATTACCTTATCTAATGATTAAATATTACAATGAGGTTTATGAGCTGCAATAAGTTATTGCAATAAATCGGATATATCCTCTCTGGACGTTTAGAAAAGTAAATAGACGTCACAAATAAATAAATATCCGAGGCACTCTCTGGATTGCAAATGTGTGAAGTATGAATTCAATAAATATGACGTAAAATAAACATTTATCATGAGCTCAGTGGTTAGAGCATCGTCCCAGTAAGGCAGAGGTCCTGGGTTCGATTCCCAGATGCGACTGATACCTTTTTTTATTTTCTGTGTCTTTTATTTATTTTGTGTTTTATTTGAGATTTGTTAATATTATATTCTTCGTTGATATAATATAAGTACTAAAATATTACAAAATTCAGTATATTTATAAAAGATAGTTTAAAAAAAAACAGAAAATATGCATTAAGTGGATTTGTCACGTATTTCCACACATACATTCCAAACCTTTTTAAATGCTAAACATTCTTTGGTGAAGCTCTTTGAGAAAACAATTATTTTTAAACTTGGAAATCGAAAAACATATAAGGATATTGAATATCTTTTTAACATTTTAAATTTATTTAACATTAAAATGTAAAATGGCATTCATACTGAAGCGAGATCCAAAGACAAAGAATTTTTTTTAGATTTCTGTAAATAAATGAAGTACATTTATAAGTTTATCCGGTCACATAAATAATATTAATTATTTTATGTTTTCTCACGGAAAATTGCAAACAATTAAAGGTATTAAAATTGCAACATCCATCAAAATTGCAACATCCGTTTATAAGTAATACACCACAGTATGTTCGAGTACTCGAATCGACTAAGTCCGTCTTATTTGAACAGCACAAGCCTTGGCTTTCCCTGCCTGCAAATCGTTCTTAAACAAAAGTGCGCCCTGCGTTTTTAAAGCTGCACTCGGCGCTGAAAGCAATCCACGAAAAACTCCACTGCGAAAAAGCTCCCAAAGCTCGAAACGAGCTGGAGCGCTCTCGCACCACTTGCATTATTTTTGGACCTCTCCCGCTCTTTAATTAATTAAAGCCAAAACGAAATGCAACAGACCGTTTTTTTTCTATAGCGTCAACAATTCGAAAACGATTTATCAGCTCGTAGTAGAGAAAAAGGCTTTTTATTAAAGCTAAAGGACAAATGCAGCGAATTTTCAATGACTTATTATTATTTTTTATTTAATATATTGAAAATACACACGGCAAGCGATTTAATCTATTTGAGTTGATATGAAAGATATTTCCACTGTTCAAACTTGAGTTCTAACTGCCCCGAGCGATTGAGACTATTGCGGGGCATCAATATAACGGGGGTTGGGATGTGTTGTGAGACTGAAGTTACTGGTAAGGAGTAAAATGGAAAGTACCTATCTATTTTGAAAGCTAAAGACGACTTAAGCCATCACTTTATCCATCGATTCTATATCGCGGTGTCTCACTGGGACACCACAGAGAGCACTCTAAAAAGTAAACATGGTCAGATAATAAGTTTTACTACATAATTACTTTTCCGATAGCAGTGTCTTATGCTATTAAGGAAAAAAAATGTGGCAATATAGAAGATTGGTAAGCATCTGGAGGGGTAGATAAAACGAATGCTGCCCGCATACAATTTTCTCCTTTAAGAACAAATCGTAACTTTGCAGGAACATGTTTCTGGAGCCGGAACAAGTTTTCCTTTGATTACTACGCCACATACGTCGTGAATTCTTTACGGCCCAGACTCCGTAGGGATGAGACTGTATGATTTTGAGAGGGTTGCTTCGTCCCTTTTCCAATTCGATTGGGACACAAAAACATGTTAGTTTTAGTTCGATTCAAAGGAGTCACTTTTTTGCTTATCGGGAACCGGCAATAAAAATTGAAGGAGCTACCCCTCGCAGTCCGTAGGGTAATTTGGAGAACTGTTTTTTTTTAAATGCTAAGGCATTTAATAGATACATTGAATCTGTGAAATCATCGTTAAATAAAATTTTATTTTATTTATTTCTCACAAATATCATAAAAGTTTTTTTTTATTATTTTAACTGTCATTAATATTAAGGAACATCTTATTTCCAAAAGCTTATTTAATTTCACCAATCCGTTTCCATGGAAACTACTCTGCACTTGAAAAGTAAAAAAAAAGTGAAACAAAGCTCCTTGTAATCTTATAAGCATAAGAATCAGAAAGCTTTCCACGTAAGGGATGTAAAAAAAATCACGAAGAAAATCTTGTTTTAGAGATCTTTATAACCATCTTTTGTGTTTGGAATTCATACGTGCTCGCTACATTCCAACAAACAAAAAAAATACTTTAAGAGGCATAAAACTTGTAAGTGGAAACAAAGCAAATAGGTTTCTTTCTGCTGAGCAAATTGAAAATCAAAGCGAAGTTCTCCCGGGTAATCGTTTGCTCTTTAAAATAGGGGGCATAACATATAAAACGTATCTGGAATCTGGGTGAGTGATTTTGAAAAAAAAATGCTAAAGGAATACGCTGAACAATTCCCGAAATGGCATAGCTACGTCACTGGGAATTTTGCGAACAAACATGGTTGATTTTTTCGGCTATCTCTTGTAACTTTTTGCACCGTCGGCCGGTACCCATGGGATAACCGTGGTCTACGAATACTGGGTATGTAATCAAATTGTCTACATAATAATTCTGATTGCCTATAATCTATTTCGCCTTCTACAAAATTCAAAGCTTTCAAATGAATTCACGTAAATATGCGTAAAAGAAAGTCAAAATAATGGTGCCATTTATGGGAATTACGAAGTAAGGCGTTTGTCTGCTAAAACCGTAAACAAACATATTACGAATGAGTAAATCCTAAAAGTAGTACGCGTATTAAATAAGAACGTGATAGGGAAGCTTAGGTATTGTGAACTTAAATAAATGCGAAGAGGAGTGTCAGGGGAAACAAAATATAAGAAGGATGTATGAATAAATCGGGGATGCTCATGAAGACACGATGCGAATAAGTGAACCAATGAATTGTTTTGGTTCATGTCAGGATACCGATAACAGAAGGGTATGGGTGAGACAATATACGAATGTGTGCCAAGATAAATTTGTCTTATCTCTTACGTCTCAGATAGTGCGTTATGCTTTTTAAATTACAAAGAAAAACTGTATTTTCTTTTTTTTTCTAATCATTCATTAAAATCTATTCATTGGCTATGTTTCTGTAATAACTTGAAATGATCTCCCAGTAAAATATAAATGCACTTTAATAAAACAGCCCCCCTTTCACAAATTTTTTGTTCCGCTTTAGCTTCTTAATTTACTGTGTCTTCGAAAGCGGAAGCGACATACCGGAAGCTGTTTACGTCATTTGCCTTATGCTTTCAAAAAGCGTGCGCGAATCCACCCCTAAAACGAGCCTCTTTGGAAATGGCGCTTTTTGCGGCTAAAAATATTGCATTTCTGAAGAGATTGCCGAACTGAAAATGAAATGGGGAAGATAAGACATTTTTCAAAAAAGTTTCATGCATAATATATTATATTGTGGTAAATCTATTTATTTATTGTGACATTTATTTTTAAATAACAATCGTTACCATAATATGTCGTTTTCGTATTGTGAATCTTCTGTTTAGTTATAGTCTGCTATTTTTTTATAAATCTTGTAAGGTTTTATTTCGTGTAATTTTGCTATAATTTGTTTGTGATTATATATTTTTGTGAACTAAAAGTACCTACCAACATTGCAAGAATGAACATATTTTAAACTAATTAAATGAAATGGTTATCGAGATAAACCAGTGACATAATGGACCCAGATCAAAGAAAAAAATCTCATTCATGTGATGATCACAATAAGTATTTAAAAACATTCAGCAGTATTACGCTCAATTACGGCATAATTGTTTCTCAAAAAATATTAAAATAACAGTAATTTTTTAGAATTCGCTCTCTTTGAAGTACAAGTAGAAGGCAACATTTTAATTAAAACAAATAACCTCCGAGCTTCCAGGCTAAGGCGCAGTGTACACTGTACCCCCTCTTCCATTTAAACATCATCGTAAGTAAGTAGTTCACTCAGAGCATATCCACCGAGACGGGTAGGTAATGTTACATTGTATTTTGGGTTGCGGATTTATTCGCATGAGACTTAATTCGCTGTCTGAGGAAATTAATAAAAGCTCGAATCTAAAGAATGCTGTTTTAATTTTAGACTGCTTCGTGTTATTTAATGTACTCGGCGTTTTATTAAAAAAAATATTGCATTTACTCGTGCTACGGATATGTATTATTTTATATTTGTAATCGTATGGTGCACGATTAGAACTCTAGTTAAAATTGTCTTATGATATGATATGAACTACAGTAAATCCTTCGTCCCAATTGCACGGCCGATATTAATTACCATCTGATGTTCAAAGAATGTTTGTTTTTCGTTTGGGGATTGAAATCTATGATACATTTTTACAGAATAAGACATAATGAAATTATCATATCACGGATCATCAAAACATGTAAGGATATAAATGTAAATCATAACAAACATCTGTAAAGCTTCACACATCACTGGTATATGATATTTAACTAATTTTTTATGGTAAACATTCCAATATTTATCTAATTTTGTCGCATCCATGCAAAAATTAGGTTTTCGTTAGCGAAGTAAAACCTCAAAACGAGGTTAAGTTTCGATTCATTTTCAGCTAGGATTCTGAAAGATGCCGAGTACGATATGTGTAATATATTAATTTAAATAATAATAATATATTAATTTATATAAAAGACTATTATATTAATTCAATATACGACACAATATCACAAACTAAAAAAGTATTTTTAGTTTTAGGATTTTACATCAAAACAAAATATCATGTTGCTGAAGTAGGCTTCCAGGCCGCCTTTAAAGAAACAACCGGCAATTTATAAAAAAACTGGAGAGTGCGTTTTGAAAAGTCATGCAAATGCCAGCTGCCAGCGACGAATAATAAACGTCTTGTGTCGGTCACGAGCACGAGTTCTGCCCAAATGATTAGGCCGTCACACACGGCCGACCAAAAATTCTCGCCAGAATAATGCATGGTGGAAAAATTTCATGTTGAAATATTCAAAGAGGTACAACGTAATTTTTATAAAAATAATAGATAAAAACCATATAATAATAATAATTTTTTTTTCAAATATTTTACATATTTTTATTTTTCGTATTACATAATTTTTGCAATCGACCCAACTAGCAACCCAACCCCAACCCCAACCCCAACCCCAACTAACTAACTAGCCAAACTTCAACTAAACCCCTATAATCATGATAGAAGTAATCAGATTCTTCTAAAGTTAATGAGTGGCATGTATATATATAACCTCAAGTTAAAAAAATTAATTCATATGGCTGCGTAGTTAGTCCGAGAGATGATTATGTGCTTTGCAACAAGACTAGCACAGTTCGAGGCTTTTTACTCAATTAGCGTTGCCTTTCTTTTTTTCTTAAATCGGTATTCATTTACATTGATTAAATTAATGTTTATTTTTTATAAAAATAATAAAAAAAAATATCGGTAAAAATTAAAAAAAATAAGTTATACAATATTTGTATAAGACAAATTATATAACACTTTTTTTAAAGCAAATATATAAAAATATATAAAAATATATAAAAATATATATAATAATTTGCATTAAAATATATAAATATTTAATAAAAATAATATTAACAAAGGATAAAACAAAACATCTAAAAAACAAAGGAAATATAATTAAGACAATGGACCAACTACGGCAATCAATCCTTCAGGAAACAGACACAACAGCTACCAAAAGAAGATTCGGATTGTTCAGCCAACCTCCACCTCTCAGCATTGGGGATGACTCGCCTTACAAAACAATGCAGCGTACTCACACAATACCCTATATCATATTTATCACATATAATATATTTTTAATATCTACAGATCAAAGAGATGAAACTGGGAAGCCAAAGACTTAACCTCGCAATTTCGCTACCAGTGCAACCAAAACAGGAAAAGTCAGTTCCTCTTACTTCGCAGTACCTGAAAGCATCTACAAAGGGGATCTCTACGTCGACGACTACAAACGCAAACTTGTCGAGGAGAACTCACGCTACCGAAAGGGAAAGATACACGAAAACTAATTTAAACCCGGAAGTGGCGTAAAGTCTATTGCGACAGCAAGTTATAACTATGTCGAGGAGAAGCAAGGATCAGATTATAAAAGACCTGCAAGAGATGAGGCAGGAAGAGTGAAAACGTAAGTCAGGAATGTTGTGACGAATCCGAACTCGAAAGTTGAGAGCCGACTGCTGAAATTCCCAAATCATATGCCTGACCCTTATAATAGAAAATGGGAGGTCGAGAAGGAGAGATTAAAAGATGATATTAAAAAACGTGGAGAAGCGCCATTTAGATCTATGAGCACAGGCCCTACTCTGTTCAATAAACATATCAAAGTATATGGAACAGATGTCAATGTCTCTGAAGTAGTTCAATATTAATATATAAAATGTTAAATACATGTAATTTGTGTATTATTGTAGAGAAAACGAACTGTATCGACGAATGACGCAGCAAAACATGAGCAAGTTTTTAAACCATCAAATATCAGCCGAGGAACCCTTGGGAAATATCCTTTGTTTATGCCTGAGAATCCTTTGCCGAAGCCACCGAAAAGAACGATTTCAGGAGAGAAAATCGAAGTGTTTAAACCTCCGAAACCTGCTCTGAGCAGACCCACTCCGTCGATAACTTTGCACCCTTCAAATATCAGGAAATCAATAAAACTATGAGAAATGAAGCATGTCGATGACATATATATATATTTATACATAAATGATATTATTATTATTATCTGATCCGTCTCGGATTCAGGAAATATAGGCATATGTTTTACTGTTAAAAATAATTTTTATTTATTTGCAGATAGTTATTAGTTTCATGGATATTCTAGCATAATATAGTTTTTAAAATAAATATAGATTATACTTTTTATCTTTTTTTTAAAAGTCATAATTATTATTGTTTTATGAAGAATAAGAAGAAAAAATATAAAGAATAATGTAAATCGTAAAAAAAATATATGTATTTCTTGACCAATCAGCGATCATACTCGATGTTCTCGTAACACTGCCTGATACGAATTCCAATCGATGTCGCCACTTAAATTATCCGACAGGAAATTCTCTAAGTAATCTAACTATTGCCTCGTTAGCCGAACTTCCATCGACTTCAACAGTTCAGTGTAGTCGCGGATCGTGATGACTGAGTCGAAGTCCCTGTCACAGCAGTAGAATAAGTCGTCGAGCGTCAGTCCCTTGGCAGAGATGAAGAAATTGACTTTCTTGAATATGCTTTCGAGAGAAAAACTACTGGGAGAGTCCCCAGCAGTGAGCATGTTGAGTTTGATTTTCTTATTCTAGAGTTCTTTGACGGCTGCTTCCTACTTATCGATTTTGTGCTTGAGTTTTTTTATGTTTGTTCGGTAAGTTTCTATTTCTTGCTGGGTCATTATATCCCTTATTATTATTCGTAGTTTTCTATCTTGTGAAATTTCTTTTTATTTATTGACATATTTATTATTATAATAAATTAAATATTAAAAATATGATATAGATGCATACTTTGTTTTTATTAATTTGCCACTAAATTTATCATTTTTTTAAAAAAATCTCTTCTCAATTGTTTACATATGTTTTTTTATTTTTTTATGAGATAATTAATAAATTAATAATAATCATTATTTTATTATATATAAGTTTGATTTAGAATAAATATATATATAGATATAGATATTTACTTTATTATTCTACTTTAATCTGAATAACAAAAGAAAAAACTATACAAAAATGAACCCATAACAACAAAGAGTTCCGATGAAGCTTCACAATATAGCCCAAGACTATAAAATCATAGAACAAGTCGGCAAAGGCACCTATGGCACAGTTTATAAAGCCAAGACCAAAACAGGCGAATATGTGGCAATCAAAAAAATAGAGTCCAAAGACCCTAAACTCCAGGCAGAAGGCTTTCCTCTCACTGCTCTGCGATGTATTAAACGCGCCTCATTTCCATTTCTATATATTGGCATTCTTTCGCATTTTTCATAATAATAGAGATCAGCTTATTGAAGGCCATGAACCATAAGAATATCGTAAAGATGAAGTAATTAATAGTCTCTAAGCCCCAAAAGCGAAACAACCACCGGGGCTCGACTTTCCTCGTATTTTAATATATGGATCACGACTTTGCAGGACTTTTTCGCCATCGCGTCAAC